>FIZR01003783.1:0-15467 GCA_900060175.1 Ferrisia virgata
TTTTTTTTTTTTTTTTTTTTTTTTTTTCAATGAGTGGTTGACG
The DNA here is from genome assembly GCA_900060175.1 of Ferrisia virgata. Classification (NCBI taxonomy): domain Eukaryota; kingdom Metazoa; phylum Arthropoda; class Insecta; order Hemiptera; family Pseudococcidae; genus Ferrisia; species Ferrisia virgata. The sequence goes on from FIZR01003783.1 coordinate 44, forward strand.
TCGATTTACGGTGTCTGAAAACGGCTGTTTTGAATGAATGAAAGTTTTTAGCTCTTGTACCCAAATTGGGGTGTTCAAATTTCGAAATTTTTCAAAATGCGTTTGAATAGGTATATGAGTTTTCAAATGTATTCGTTTGGTATCTTAAAACTATGTTCTGAGACTATTTGTTAGTTAAAAAAATTGACACCAATGTGCAAAATTTGTCAAATTTTAGATTTTGAACATCCCTTTTGAAAGCCTAATTTGAGTTCAATACTCAAATGGTTGTCAAAATCGATTTCCCCAGCCGCAAAACCACGCTGGAATTTATACATCATTCGCGTAGGCGTAATTTATTCATTTTGACAGAAATGTTCAAGGGTTACCTTTAATTAGCCTGATTTTCTGTGTCATATTGTCAATGAAAACCAGGCTATTACAGTCTATCAACCACCGACGGATAAGGGGTGGGATATCAACAAAATTCATTTTTGGGTCCCGAAAGACAATTAAGATGATTTTTAGCGGTGTCAAATCTTTATTTTTATTTTTATTTTTATTTTTTAATTTTTTTTCCTCGAATATTAAAATTATTTACTCTGCTGGTGAGTGGGGATGATCGCTGCAGATTACGTGATAGCTTCCCGTGCATAAGAAAAGAGATGCAAGATTGTGCTCTAATTATCGAACAATAGCTCTAATTCCATACAGCAGCAAAGTCATGTTATGAATCCTGAACAACCGGACCAAGGCGTATTTACAAAAGCAAATTCCATCTGAACAAGCCAGGTTCATACCAGGAAGAGGCACAAGGGAACAGGTAATGAATGTCCGACCAATCATCGAAAAGTGCAGGGAGTTCAACATACCTGTAGTGATGTATTTCATAGATTACACCAAAGCCTTTGACTGTGTGAATTGGAAGAAGCTCTTCAAAGTTCTAAGAGGAATGGGAGTCCCTGTTCATATAGTGGATTTGGTGGAGTCCCTACACGAGCTCAATTGTATAGTGAGGAATCTGAAGTTTTTCAAGCAGAACAGGGGGTGCGTCACGGATACATATTGTCCCCGCAGTTATTCTACATCTATGGTGAGCATATAATTCGCAAGGCTCTTGAACATTGGACTAGTGGTATTTCTATTGGAGGAAGAAGAATCTCTAATCTGCAATGTACAGATGATACCACCTTGATTGTTGCGGATGAAGAAGAAATGGTGGAGCTTGTCAACCTGGTGCAGATAGCCAGCGAAAAACTTGGAGTCATGGTGGTGGATCAGGCCAAGTGTCTTCCTAGTTCTACAGCTCTGAGTGAATACGAAAAGATCAACGCTTTTGTATATTTAGGCTCCATCATCGAAGCAGACGGAGGCTCGTCGGCAGAAATACGGCGCCGAATCGCTCTGAGCAAATCAGCTATGATCAGACTGCATAATATCACATGTAGTAATGAAATCTCTGGAAAGACAAGGAAGAGACTTATACAATCACTTAATAGTGGATCATAAAAGAAGAATGGACACCTTTGAGATATGGGTTTGGCAAAGGATGCTGAGGATACCCTGGACAGCGAGACGAACCAACATTTCAGTCGTCAACGAAATACACGAGCCAGTCAGGTCAAGCATTTCATATGAGAGGCGCATTCTAGAGTATTTCCGTCATGTGATCAGGAGAGAAATCGGAAATCTCGAAAAAGGCATTCTCCTTAGCGCTGGAAAAAGAGGGAGAGAAAGATTTCTGACCAGGTGGTCTGACATCATCAAAGCGCGAATAGGCTCTGTGGTAAGAACTGCTTCACGGGCATAGGATCGTGATAGATAGCGCGCTGTTTTAGGTGCAATATGGTCTTAAGTGACTGAGACCAACTGATGATGAGGCACACTGCTACACTGGTTATGATCTACCACTGATTCATGAGCGCGGACATAAAGGACTTTTTCCGCATTAAACAGTTCTATAATAGAATCCGCATTAAAAGTAAATACCTGTGTGATACTATGGAATGGTTGCGTGCAACTTACCACTATCGCTCAGGCGCTGAGGCATCAGCCTGGCTCTCAGCTCACTTGCATAGTAGTACATCATTCCTCTGTTGAGGTTCTGGTTTGGGCTTGGGATGTCAACTCGTGGCAAATTACGCTGTTTATAACATAAGGTCCACTTTTTGTGGGTCTCGGTTGGAGCGGTCTAGGTTCTGACAGACATTCCGTCGAACTAAGCCCCAGTAACTGTGAGATCCTCGATGGTGGCTTCCTCGATACCAAATAGCGGTGAATACTAAATATTAGCTAATCTGAGGATATCCAGTCGACCATCAATACGCGGACTATTTATTATATTTTAGATCGTTGCTCCTTCAAATCTTCAGTTAGGCCTCAACCTCTCCTCAACTCTGCATTACTACTTTTAATTTTTGATAACTGTTTGTTTGTGTTGGGTTTTCATGTTGGTAACCCTGCCGCGCAAAAACTTGATAGTAGATGTCAAAGGTACTATACATGATAGGCAACTATTCAAACAGATCGCTGACACACAAGTCTGACCCTTCCCTGGTAAGAGGTTTACCATGGTTGTCATCTGGATGAAGCTGTTGTGGATGTTCTACCCGCATTTATAGCATCTTAAAGTACTCGGTTATCGTTTTGTAAATCACAGCACTGAATTTCTAAAACCGTTTGGAATGGTATGAGATGATTTTTACTCAGAGTCCTCTATCATGAAATCCGAAGAAACTTCGCGTACAATCGCGCCAGGCCAACGCGGAATAATACGTTGGTAGTACATAAAGACGACTACTCCTACAAGCAAACAAATATTTGGCATATTCGACTGATTTGGTGCATTCAATCGGACTGCCATCTTTATCGATTGTTATTCATTTTCTTTTTTTACAATTTTTCCAAAATGCTCGCTGGTCTGTTACTTACCCGTTGTGTACTTATTCTGGCCTATAGCCTTATGCAGAATTTTTTAAAACCTCACTATTTCTCCTTGTGTGTAGGTTAGCGAATTATTTCCGATAATTTCCGAAAAATTTTTATCATTTGGATTTACTAAACTAATGAATCAGTGACATCGCGACGTCGTATTAATAAATCTGCTAATTACACATAACGCGAGTACCTACAACTTTTGATTTTAGACCCTTTTTGACTCGCGAACAAAAGTAAAAAGTAAACTACCATATAAGTTTGAAAATTTTGAAAGTTTGAACATTGATTTTTATTCGCCGCCTAGAGCAGTGTTCGTTTGGATCCGATGCGATGTATCGGGTATGTACGTAGAAAAGTACATATATTATGTACCCATATTGTATAGGTATATTCGTAGGTGTTAGAAGTAAAGGCAGAGAGCGAGACAAAGACGAGGAAAGAGAGTGAAAAGTTTTTAATTTGATGAATTTCGCTCTTTCGCGGAGTGAAATTAAAAATTTGTTGAAGTTTGAATGATTATGAAAGTATGATGTGGAAGAAGAAAGGGCAGGACCAGCTGAGGATAACATACATATATTGCTCTATACGCGAATAATTATTATCAAGCAATGTGTATGGTGTATATTGTGTTTGGTGTGTCAGTATGTGTGTGTGTGGGTTCGTATAAGGTACACATATGCATGCTATATACTTGGTTCGTTTGTTCTCTTTTCAGTCTTTCTATCTTTATTTCCACCAATCTACGTGTTTCACTCTGTTTCATTTTCTCCTCTATAATGTGTGTGTTAATATTCTGCAAATTATAAAAGTTAAATTTCGACACGAATTTTCTCCTCGCAGCGGATATTCTTCTTCGTTGTCGTTGTCGTCGTCGTCGTCTCCTCTTTCCACTGTCGTTATTTATTAATTACAATTTCACTGACAAGCGACACGTAGATGCAGGTTTTTATCCAACATTCGTAGATTTTCTCAACGTGTACATTTTAAAAAAAAATTACTTCATAGTTGTACAGGCGAAGTAAGGGATAGTTTAGGAAATCGAAATGACTGTTTTTTCTTCTGTCGGGCTACTCTGTTGTTGTCCAGATCAGCCACATGGTCTATATAGATACGGGAAGTGTTTGACGATTTCGTTGAAATTTTTATTTTTAAAAAGCCTTTCCTAATAAAGAGTCAAAAAACAGCCTCCGACCCAAAATGGATCAAACTTGAGCCATAATGTTACTTAATGGTGTAAAAACAACCCCACTCCATCTGGGATTATCGTCCCGAGATGTCGAAATTTCTACACGCGATATCTCTGGAAAGAGAGGATAGAAACTTTTGAAATTTTCACAGATTATATATCTTGCTGAGTATTGCGAATGAGAATAGTCTGGAATTTTTCAGCACTGAGACGAAACGTCTTGCAACCGCTTTTAATCGATTTGGGAGATCCAAAGAATGGTATGTACCAACTTTCAGCTTTTTTTCGTTGATCAGATCAAATTTTTATTATTTACAGAACGATTAGATAATTTAAAAATTTGAAAAATTCGCTAAAATTCAAGAAATGCACTTCAAGACTTGAAATCATGGAAATAGAGTTCTTTTAATGTGTGCTTTCAATTTACTCATGTATTGACTCGAAATTTTACTTCAAGTTGGGATATCCCCCCTTATTAATTTTGAAAAAGTAGTGAAAAACGTTTTTTTTTGGTTCTGATTTTTTTTGAGCATGTTACGCTCAATTTCTTACCCCCAAAAAAATATATATGATAGATGACCACCTAACAAAGATAATAACAAAATTTCTAGCCACGATACGCCCCAAATTAAAAAAAAAAAATGGGAAAATGTGAAACGAAAATTTGCAAAAAAATCTCATTCATAGTATTCTGCAAGATGTACCTACAATCTGTGAAAATTTCAAAATTAGAGACATCGCATGCTGAAATTTCGATATTTGGGGGCAATATTTCCGGTAGGAGTGGGTGTTGGGCAATAAAAGTTTTTTTGTTTTTTTTTAGACCTTAAGTAACATTTTGGCTCTAGTTTGATCGATTTTGGGTCGAGACTGTTTTTAACCCTTATTAAGAAAGACTCTTTTGCTGAAACTTGTTTTAGGGGTTTCCTATTTTTCAATCCTATGTACGTTGTAATGTAAATCAAACCGGTCTAGGATAAAACTAGGAAGTAGAATTATGTTAGTGGACTGTTGCTATGCTAATTTGTCCGAAAAAAGGGTGCATCGGTCGAGACATGAAAAAACGACAGGGTTAAGTTACTTTGGCTGCAAATGCAATTGTCCAGTTTCATGTGTGCAACTTTAATAAGTGTTATGAAGGCGTACAAAGCATGTATCATAACTCGATGTTTTTTAGCTTGATTTTCGTGAAATTTTTAAGATACCTTAGTCAATTGCCCCATTCATGGGGTAAAGAAATAGAACGCTTTGCGGTGCTTGTTTTTAATATGTATAAGCGGTAACGGTTGAAGTAGATATTGAAGTGAATAGCTGAAACCCACGAAAAAGATAAGTCTACGATCCCCATTAAATCTACAGGCATAGGTATACCAAATTTCATCATTTTAGCTTAGCTTGAATGGGAGGTATGGGCAGGGCAAACTGGAAAAATTTCAAAAATGGTCCTGAATTCACGTATTTTGAGCCTGTACATCCGAAACCTCCAGGGACCCCACTCAAGATTATAATTTTTTTTGATATAGTTCATAATTCAGAATGATTTACTGCTGAAACTCGAAAAAGAAAGAAGCATTTCTGGACATAGCATTTTTATCAACACTTTTTTCAACCCCATCATCATTTTCAAATCGCTGTAATTTAATTTATTTTAAACGAAATTTTCTCATCTTGGGCTCTACCGATATCTCGTAAATTTTTTTTCCAGTCCATTTCATATTTGTGTTCAACAGATTCGATGTGAAAACAACAACAATATCATGAACGTACCTGTGAACCCAAAACAGGGATGAGGAGGTGTTGTTATGGTCCAGCAGGGGTCCCAAACGGGTTTTATTCTTCTTCGCTATGATTTTCTATTCTCTGATTCCCAAATATCCTCAATATGGAAACTAGTACAACATTTCCAGTTTTTTGTAATATTCATTAGATTTTTGGTACCAGCTTCTCTTCGGGATGAGGTACTCACAGGGTTCGAACTGAAAATCTGATTTCATATTCATGTTTAGAAGGTTCGATTTATGCGGAAACGACTCTAATATCATGAACGTACCAGAGGTCTAAAAACGGGGGTGAGGGGTGCTCCTACTGCCCAACAGGGGCTTTTACAGGGATTTTGCTTATCGGCTATGATATTCTACTCTTACCAGCTGCAATTATACCGAATACGAAAATAATTGCAAAAAACACAGATTTTTTCAGCATAGCTCTGTCTGATTCTCAATATTTGGAGTTTTTTTAAAATTTTAATCATGGCACTTAGGAAATAAAATTAAAAAAAAATATAAGTGATAAAGGGATTAAGTACACATCTAAAAAACTAGTTTCAAAATTGTACCAAACCAATATTGTTATTAAAAAAATAAAATAATAAAATTTTGAAAGGTCATTTCGGAGGTAAATTATGAAGGGAGAGGGTGATGATTTTTTTAGGGATGCCTCTTGTATACATCTACAACATACCAAAACATTGCGCAAATCGATCGATTAGCTTTTTCAACAAAAAAAAAAAAAAAATCAGAAGTATTTTTTTAAAAAAAGTATGCTCCTTGAAAACCGATGGGATTGGGGTTCAAAACTTATGTCAGCTTAGTATCATGTCAAAATTTCACTAGAGTAAATTCAAATTATCATGAATGTAAACATTTTTCAAGTTTATCGACCTCAAGGGACGGTCTAGACTCCCAATCCCCCCCTCCTTTACTACTAGCTTCAGAACATTGAAGATTGATTGACGGGAATGGATTAAAATGAGAGAGAACGAGCTGAGTCTATCTCCTCTGTAAAAAAATACAATCCTGTACTCTTGTTTGGCTTCTCATATTGGGAAGAAGAATTTACCGTACTATATTTTTTGTAGAAAATTTAGAAAAAGTATAACTCGAGCCATGCAGAGTAGTAAAAGGTTCGTAAATGAGCATTTAAATGCATTTGCCAGGATCTAAGTGTCTTTATACGTATAACTCATTAATTATTAAATTTCCACGAAAACATGCAAGGAACTAATTTAACATTAGAAAGGGCTCCAGTGCCCCCCTATTTCTTAAATTTTCACGGCTGTTGTAGGTAGGTACCTGCAGTAAATTTTTTACCACGTTGTTTCCACCTGACGGATTTCTTATAGGGATATGTTGAAAAATACAGAAAAAGTTTCTATTTCGCAAATTCTGGATAACTGGGCTGATACTTCGTTGTCAATTAAATGAAGATACTAGTTTAAAGGAATTATTATAATTTAGCTATATTTACTAATATCGTGCTGCAGTAATGGAACACGGTACAAATTCGAGGTGCATTCGACAAAGGGTGCTATGCCATGCTATGCTTCAGTCGCTCCCATAAAAAAATAATTATAATACGAGTAAAGAAAGCACCGAAGAAGGATTGTATGGAGATCGGTAACGAGGGGCGGGAAGGCAGGCAGGCAGGCGCGAGGCGGACGGACGGACGGACGGACGAAAAAGGATAGGAAAGAAAAGGAAAACGGCATCGGATGGGGGCCCGTCGTCGTTGAAAATAATTTCGTTATTTCACAGTCATTAATTTGAGAAACGTTTCTTGTCAGAAATAAGGTCCCTGGATCTAGTGCTTTTTCTCACCGCCATCTCCGCGCTACCCTATCGTCGACGTGTTTCGTCCTTAATTTAAATATTTCCTTTCTTCGTTTTCTGCACAACAACACGGTGAATAGGAGAGCGGGCAAAGGCGGCAGGACGATCGCGTTGTGTTATCCTTATTTTAGGAAGAAAGAAAGAAAGAAAGAAAGAAAGAATGAATGAACGAACGAACGAACGAACGACGAACAAACTAGAATAGGCGAAGAAGGAGTAGAACCGCTGTACCATAGCGAGAAAGAACGTTGCTTTTAAATTAATTTCTGCCATTAATATTTTGTTTTAAATTATTTTACCGAAGAGCCCTTTTTGTTTTACTCTTTCGCTTGATTACTTTGTTTCTCCTTTTTGCATCTTCTTTTTCTTTTACAGCAACGACGACGACGACGATGACGACGACGACGACGCTGTGTTCAGATATGAAAAATAAAGGGGGATGGGATCGGGCTATGACCGAAGGGTAGTAGCGGTGTGACTACCCTGCCGCTTATTTTCTTTTCAATGTCTTGAAGAGTACATGATGGTGTTGGTGGTGGTGGTGGTGATGCTAATGTAGTAGGTTATAGGTACCTACTCGAGTAATATAAGTGGATTTTTTTAATTATAGGTACCTCACCTACTTATAGCGAGCAATAATAATATAGGCTGCGAATACAGGGTATAATTTAAACGCAGAAATTGAATGATGATGGATAAAAAGCAGGGTGAAGAAACTGTTATGTTGAGAATAATTTCGAAACGTTATCGTGAAACGTTGAATGAAACAGAGGTAGAGTAGGGGTGGAGGGGGAAGACAGACGGAGTACTTATAAAGACGCTGTTTTTCTCAATATTATAGTATAGCTCTGTATAGGCCTGAATTAAATTTATTGTAACGGTTCGAGAAAATACGAAAGCAGGCTGGGCAAGTCGGCAGGCAGGCGTAAGTTGAGTGAAAAAAAACCGTGAAAGTTTGTTGAAAAAGCTCCGCAGTGCCGCGCCTTTCGCCTTTTATAAAGCCGGCCTTTTTCTCTCGTCTTTCGTCTTCTTTAATTAAGCTTCATTTTGTTCGAGAGATTTTACACTCTTGGCTTTTATATATTGGTACGAGTTTATAGGTGTTTTTAATATTCCACAAATGTTCGGTTTATAGCTTATTTGTTCGCCAATATGTGTTGAAGCGTCTAAGATTCGATGGATCCCCCCTCCCCCTTCCTACCATCTATTAATTGAGAATGAGATTGTTTTTTTTTGTAGGTATGTGTTTGTAAGCTGTAGAGATGGCAGAGATTTGGAGTATTGGGAAAAAAAAGGAGTTGGAGTGTTTTTGATGATAAAAGAGATGACAAATTGCATTGTTTGGTCCAATAGGGTATGGTTTTTCGTCGCAAGGTAATGTGATAGGCCTAAGGGAAGAGCAATGTTGGCTTCTTGCGGTTTTGTATTATTGTTTATAATGAAAGCTTGGAAATATAGAATAGTTCTTTACTTACCACAATGTGATGATTTATACCTTGTTAGCTGTTCACGAAAAAATCCACGTTTTTCAGTTCTCGTTTCGTTTTGTTCGAATCCATGGAAACTTTCGAAACGTAAATTGAAATTAAAATCTACGAAAACCTCAAGATAATAGCGAGAAAGTGATTTCGCCTTCACAAAATTTTAATTGTGTTCAGCTTAAGTATACGAACTGAGCAGCTGAACGGGATGAACTCTGCCAATATTATTTTTATGATTTACAATTTTATATTTTCCAGGTACACCATGGATCTTATTGGTTGGAGGTTGCCTCTGGTCAATGTTACTATCAAATCGTTTCCATTACGGTGAGTAGTTCTTTAAAATACCCTGTTTTCGATGAATTGTTAGACCTAATTATTATTTTTTTAAATCGTCGAATCAAGTATAAGCCTTATATTTTGCAAGTGAGGCATATAAATAGGATTCAAATAAAAATAAATTTCTCTCAAGACATTGCAAAGATGATGTAGATCAAACGTAGTTACAAAGATAGGCAATTTTATCGTATAGATAGAAAATTCTATTACATAAACGTATTCAATTACGGTAAACAAACGAAATTTTTGGGCGATTTTCTTCGTGATTAGGTTTTGCTTATTTTAATAAAATTTGTAAAGTAAGTCTCTTAAGAATGTAAAACTTGAATTTATATTTTTAAAGGGATTAGTATTATCGGGCGCAGTAGGCCTTTAATCTATGAAACTACGTTTTCATTCGTAGATGAATAGAAAGTATATTGATGAGATTCTTGACTGTAATAGTTACCAGAAAAAAAAAAAAGTCTGAATAAAAAGTATTATAATGCTTTGCTTTTTGAGCCAGATTTTCGTAAAATATTATTCCATTCGTGGAATGAAAAGAAAGAGCTCATGTGAATTCTTGAAGATACAAAAATCTCGAAGGTACCTATTTGTTCTAGCTTTAGTGCTGATTTTCCTAGTTAACCTTTGACAAAAAAAGGAAAAAATGCCGAAAATTGACCAAAAATTACGAACAAGATTGTTGAAAATCATTCAAACTTCGAGTAAAAAATTGACAGAAATGCGTAAAAAAATGTTGAAAATTGATCAATAATCACGAAATAATACCGAAAAGCAGGCAAAAATTGACCAAAATTCGTTGAAAATTACTGGAAATTGGGTAAAAAAAATACAGAAAATTTATCAAAATTCACGAAAAACTGTTGAAAATTGGGTAAAAAATTGACGATGTTGTGTAGAAAATGCAGATAAATAAACAAAAAAACACTAAATAATTTTGAAAATTGAATGAGAAAAATGATTGAAAGTCATTTAAAATTGGATAAAAAATCCACAAAAATACGTTGAATTGATCAAAAATTAAGAAAATGTTGGAGATTAGGTAAAAATTGACCAAAAACGTTGAAAATCATTCAACGTTGACTTAAAATATGAGAAAAAAAACTTTATAAAGTAAGAATTCAGACAAAAATTTGACATAAATTGCTTTAAAATACAAAAAATTGAATAAAAATCACGAAAAAATGTTAAAAAATATATAAAAGTTGACAAGTTTTAAAAATTGTAAAAAAGGAGTAAAATTTGTTTAAAATTAGGTGAAAAGTGCAGCAAATTGACCAAAAACATGATAGAAAAATTGTTGAAAATCGTTAAAAATCGTCTAAAATTTGTAAACATACAAAAAATGCAGAATGCCAACGGAGTTTTTCATCGATTTCGTTAATTAACTCTTTTCTTGAAAATGAACAACATCAACATTGTGTCAATCGCTAAAACTCATTTCACCAACAAAAATCATCTGAAAATATTTTGATATTCTACCTACATCACCAATCATCCACATTGCAATGCTTATGGTGGATAAAAAAAACATAAAACACTTTGAAAATGAAAAAAATTGCGAAAAATATATCCAAGCCAATACAATTGTCAATATTAACAAAATATCCATACTTTTTAAATAAACGGGTGAGGGGGTAGGTCAGGAAGGGAACTAATTCCTCGATTTCAACCATTTTTACAGGGGATACTCATTTTGGGTGGGAAATGCACCATACAAAATTTTAGTTCCTTACTTCAGAGGGGGTTGGTACTCATGGTAATGATTTTATCAAAAATCACCTCACCTAAAGGGTTCATAATACCCCCCCCCCCCCCCAAAGGGTTCAAAATCCCCCCCCCCCCCGAGATGAGAGGCTCTAATTTTATGTGGTGCATTTCTCACTCAAAGTGAGTATCTCCAATGAAAATAGTTCAAATCAGGGAATTAGTTCCCTTCCTGACCTATCCCTCAAGCTTATTAATGAAGTATGGATATTTTTGTCAATCTTCGATCTCTTACACCTTTTAGAATTTCTATCTTAGGTAAAAAATTATTCATCTATTTTACGATTAGTGTGTTGTGCTCTATAAGATTATATCTTCATTTTTTAAAAACTGAAAAATTGAAACACTTACACTACTTAAAAATTTTATTAATTATATGTGACTTGAAGGCCAAGTCAGCACGTATTAAAGTGCTTCGATTCGGTGGAAATATAGCTGAAAGGTATTTTGGGGATAAAAGGAAAAATTTTAGAGGGTATGCGTTTTGAAATTCCTACTTTGGCAAAATAAGGGACAACCTAATTATTATGAATGATTTTAGCACTTGATGTTAAAATTTTTTTTCTAAAAGAGAAAAGTACTTAATTTTTTTTTTTTCATACTTCATACATATTAGTTCAATTTGCACCTAAATCTGAGAACTCTTCATAAATATGGCAAACCGTAAGAATGAAAAGATTAATATCACTGATGGTAGTAGATGCCCCAAAGCCTTCGAGTTCTGCATTTCCAGTAGAATTATTGATATACTTCGTAAGATTTGCGACCATCGTAAGTACCGATTTCTGTTTAATGCATTTTTTGGGAGAAATTTTTGTCCAAATTTTCTTTACGTGATCTTACTCTTAAAATGATGAGGAATTTTTTTCGTTCAGTCAAGTGACATTTTGCTTTTGCCAACTGATGCCCAAAAGCTTACAAATTTTTTTATTTTATCCCCAATACACCTTTCAGCTGTATTTCAACCAAATCGAAGTACGTTAACTAGTACCGACTTAACGTTCAAGTCATGTATATTTACAAAATTCCCAAGTGGTGTAAGTGTTTCAATTTTTGAGTTTTTAGCCTGACATCGTTGAAGCTCGAACGGAGTCTGTGGTAAGAGCTGTTTCACAGGCATGGGATCGTGATAGATGGCGCTCTTTTAGGTACAATACGGTCATTAGCGACTGAGACCTATGAATCATTAGTATAATTATTGGTTTTAATAGATTTACAGGTTTTTAGTAGTCTTTAGGAATTTACAGATACAGGAAGTTTTAGGGATTCAGGGACTTGGGGATTTCAGAGATTTTACATGATTGTCATACCTAAATTTTACTGGAGTTTATTCGCCGTTTAATCAATTAATCTGCTGCTCTTACATCTTGTACGAAACCATTTCACTTGCATTCAACAGTTCAACAAACACCATCGATGAATCCCAAATACTTTCTGAATATCATTGAAGTTCACCGGAAATCTAACGTTCTGAATGTTTCAAGAAGTGTCCTGGTACGAAAATACATCTCACACTACGAGAGCAAATCGCGATAGGACAAAGTGTTATGTTGAAATTCAGGATTGAGATAATTATGGAGACAGACGCGAGATTCTGGGTAGCAAAATTCTTCGGTTAGTAGCTTCATTGTGTGAGTGTGTGTGTATTGCCAAGATGCAAAAAAAAGCTGCTCGTTGAATAGCAAACAATCTTTTCTTTGGTAGTATACGCTATTTCGACTTGTAAGTATAGGTACATTGTTTGACGAGGTTATTCGTACAACGTTTCTTCCTCAGTCTGTTTCTCCCTCTGTGCTTATTGCCGACGGCAGCTTCGGCAACAAACACCTCTAAACACGCCGAAAATAAGAAAATAGAAGAGAAAATCTTGGCTCATATTTCACTGTCACTATTCTCTCGCTGGCTGGCTGGTTGTTTGTTTGGTTGGTTGGCTGGCTGGCTGGTGCTATACGCTATACACGTATACGCGGAAGAACGGACGGATGAGTAGAAGATGGATGGCAGGCTGGGAGGAGCAGAACGAGAAGAAGGAATGGAAGACGTACCGTCGTTGTATTTTCGTAGTTGGGCGAGAAAATATATAAGAAGAAATAGCGGTAAGAGTTTGCAGGCGAGAGGACGAGCAGAGAAAGAAAATGAGTGAATAAGGTGTAGGCGGGGGCGAAGAGGGGGAGGTTCGAGGCCCCGACGTTTTTACAATAATACATACAACGACGACGACGACGAAGACGACGAAGACGAAGACGATGCCGCCATCCATCGTATGCGAGAGCGACATTGTCAGAAGGATGGGTTTGTGTGTCGGGTTTTGTAATGAATTTTCTGAAAGAGAAGAATTGTTTGTTTCTTATATATTCGCGTATATATACATAGTATGTGCCTTCGTCGTCGTCGTACTGTGGCGTATAAACGGAAAAGCGCGCCTCCTGTGCTACCGCCAGCCATCCACGTTGCGCGCCCAAGAAAATGGCAACCATCCATCTATTTCAAGCGTCGTCGTTGCTGCACTGGCAGTCACAGTCGAGCCGAAATTTACGGCTGTAATTTGATATTTTTCTACTTCTTGTACATTTGCCAAATACTATGAGATCTTTTGCACCCAGGAGTTTCGACCAGCACCTCAATGCCTGTCTTGGCCCCTTGTTATAACGTTGCTCGTGTTGCAATTTTGTGGTCTCTGATTGATCTGCTCTGCATGCCCTAGCTCTCAGCAGAGACAGTTTCACATTACTGGTAATTCTTCTTTAGCGAAAAAATCATATGCTAAAGCAATACTGGCGTCATCAAATTTGGTGCTCTGAGGGTCGAGCACTACATGAAATAATTGTCAGTTATTGTAATCGACTCTTTTCATGTCGAAACAACCTAAAAAGATGCTTGGATCTTTCGATTTCGTTCAAATTGATCTGGTGAAAAAATCACCGTCATTTCGGCCTTAACTCCTAGGCTGGAGAAATTCCACCTCCTATAAAAATCTTAATTATTGTGATCTTCGTAGAGCTCAGAATAATTTCTTTTTACTCTTATGTAGTTCGCTTTTTCCAATAATAAGTCGTTTATTAGTTATAACAGATCGTATATTGTATTGTTTTTAGTAAGATGTGTACAAATAATGTATGATAGTAAATCGTGCGCTTTTGTATCGAATAAGATAATCTTGGCTAATTGTAGCGCTTATAGCAGCTTAATTAGCCAAGTGACAAAAAGAATTAATCTATGAGTAAATTACCAGCACAAATTAATGCGGTAGGCTTACTTACTTTCCACAGCTAATTGATACACGTGATCTTACGATGCAGCTTATTTGCAAAAATCATGCATTAAATTAGATCAAGTGTTGATACTTTGCACTTAAAGCAGCATTAATCGAACATTTAGCTGAGCACGATAGCAATTTTGTGAAGTTAAACTTGAGGTTTGAGTATTCTAGTTATTATGCGATACTTTACCTACGAGTATTCGTACATTTGGTAGAATCACCCATTACAACCCTTCACGGGGGTGGTGAGTGGCCTTCACAATTTTCGAATAATCGTGATTTTTTGCCAAACAGCTTAACTTGGGTAGCTCATATTACAAGATTTATTAAATCTGTTTGCACAGTTTGTAGTGACAGGAGACAGTTTTGCATTATCCTGCCTCAGTTCCTGGAAACAACTAGTAGTTATTTTAAAAAAACCACTACTGAAACTGGTAGATTTTCAAAAAACTACCAGTTTTATCAGTAGTCACCTGATGATCTAGTGGTTTATTAGTAGTTAAAGAAATGAACTACCACTTTTACTAGTAGTCGTCAGATGAACTAGTACTTATACTAGTAGTCAAAGAAATGAACTATCACTTTTGCTAGTAGTCATTATTGGCTGAATTAGCAGTGCTATCAAAAAAACTCATGTTACCATTGATTTATTGAATTTTTGTTCCAAAAAATGCTACTTATAGTCTGCATATATAAGTATAGAAAGATCAGAAGATTTACCATTTGATTTTTCAAAAGTTCACGCTCAAATTTACAGTTTACATTACACCTATTTTTTGTCATTCTCTCATTCTATATTTTTACGTTACTTTTTTTCTGCGGCTGGGGCTAGAGGAAGAGAGTAATATATTCTTTAATAAAATTG
>FIZR01003785.1:0-14528 GCA_900060175.1 Ferrisia virgata
TAACTTGTGATGAGACCTGGATTCATTACGTCAATCCAGAAACTAAACTTGACTCGATGCAGTGGAAGCATACGGATAGTCCTCGAGTTCGAAAGTTCAAACAAGTGTTATCCGCAAACAAGATGCTTGCTTGCGTGTTTTGGGACAGTAGAGGCATACTGCTCGTGGATTTCATTCCATATGGGTCCACAGTAAATTCAGAAGTGTACTGTGACCAGTTGAAAAGATTAAAACGAGCTATACAGAATAAAAGACGCGGTTTATTGACAGCTGGAGTCGTTTTTTTGCAAGACAACGCGCGACCTCACACATCACGCATAACCACCGAGTTGTTGCAATCGTTTCGTTGGGATGTTTTAGACCATCCTCCCCACTCTCCGGATTTAGCACCCTCTGATTTTCATCTATTCCCTGCCTTAGAGGGTTACTTCGGTGGAAAAAGGTTTCACAGCGACGAAGAGCTCCAAGAATGCGTCATGAACTGGTTCAATAACTTGGCGGCACCGTTTTATGAAGAGGGTATCAAGAAATTAATTCACAGGTGGGATAAATGTCTTAATCGCGAAGGTGATTACGTTGAAAAATAGATTAAGGTTGTATATATTCACAATAAAAATTTCAAGTTCCTCCGATTTTTTTTCTATTTTTTAAAAATGAATGAACCTTACTTTTTGAACGGCCCTCGTATAACGTGTAAAATAGCGTACTCGTCGTACGACGCGGGTGCCTGGGTGGACCATTCTACGGTTGCGATTTTCACCTTCAACGTTTTGAAACTTATCCAGTTAACAAACAATACCCTCGATCTACCGAATGAGGTAATTTCATTGTCAGCCAGACTCGTTATATGTAATTACGGTAGTGTGCAGTATGAGGTATACAGGTAGTACGACGTAGTGCGTTTGGAAATTAAATTGTTCTTCCTTCGCACCGTGAAATGTACCGTTAATTAAAGGCGTAGATTTTATTTTGAAAAAATTAATAAACGCCGAGAACCTTTCGACACCCAATCGCGTATTCTGGAAAAGGTCATCGTCAGCTTGTTTGTGTTTGTAATGCGAATTTCAATCTGGATTTAAAATCGCAGATTTCCATCGATTATCGGCTCCAAGGCTCCAACCAATCAGCCAACGCAACGTAACTTACGTAGCGGGTGCGTTATTGTTTCGGAGATAAAGGCACCAACTACCGATTCTTTGCTAGACGATTCGTCGGGCGTCGTGAAAAAAACACTGATCTGAAGCGAATCCGATCGCTTCTATTTCTAACGCGACTCTTCGCTGCGACTGTGAATCCAACTTATCGCGGACTCGTGGTTTAACGTTTGGCACGTCCAATTAGCGTTTCGAGCGAAAAAAATTCCTTTACGAGCCTTATACGTCACTGTACACTGTATTATGTACGTAGGATAAGTCGGTGTAAAAATAATGATCATCGACGTTTTCGATATAAGGGTATGTCGAACCGATGCAACCAACGAAATGTGTACATTGTACAAATATGTACGTGTACGTTAGCTGCCTATTCTACAGCTACGTACGCTTACTTGTTGTCTAGCGAGGACGTATGCGGTGAAGATTACGTAGCCGCCGCTACTGGAAGCCACCGACGCGTATACAATGGGCAAATCAAAGCTGCCATGTGGGAGTGCACGCGTGTCACGTTCAAAAATTTCCGTACAGATACAATTTTTTTTTCCCGCAAAGAAAATGCTTCGCTATGGTCGACTGGTCAGTAGTGGTCACCCGCCTCGCTCTTCGCTCGCTCTTCACTCTTGACCTGTGGTATGCGTTCCGGTCTTAGAAAGCACGCGCATCCAATGCTACACTATTAACGCATCCATACAACCCTAAACTGGTACCGTACCGTACGTGTGCCTGTGTCTGTGTCCTGTGTACGAGAGTATGAGTATATATATATATGTGTGTGTGTGTGTGTGTGTGTACAACTGTACTAGTCTTCGATGGATTGAGAATTTTAGCCATTTTTTTTTTTTTTTTTTTTTTTTTTTTTTTTTTTTTTCATACCTCGCTCGTGGTTACATTTGAGCAGAGTTCCACGTACAACGAACGACGCCACGATCTTAAGCACCGACGTTGCGTTGCGTTGCGTTGCGTTGCTTCTTCATGAATTGGAGCCGTAAACGGGAACTTTCACGTTGTATTACACGTTACATATCGGGAAGAGATAATTTCATTACTACGAGTATAGCGATACGACTGTAGTCGCGGTAGCTTTTGCGCGCCGATTGCGATCCGATAACTATTATGTACTTAAACGTGAATTTGCTTCGCAGGAAAGACGACCGAGATCCGTCGACAATGGCCGATATCACCGAGTCTTCCAGTTCAGATGGTTCGCCTGCCTCGATCATTCCGTCAGGTAAAAATCGTACATACGTAACTCTGTAACCGTATATCGACGTAGTGTACGCGTATACGCGTAAATATTATACTCGTAAATGCGTGTGCCTGTGTACAGGGTAGCAGTTCTTATCGTTAGTAAAGTTGGCTGCACACAGAGTGCAGAGTGAGTTATTTCTACATTCAGTAGGCTGTAAGTAGATGTAGGTATGTACTATACGGGTGCGCTTGCGCCGAACAAAATTTTGGAAATTTTATCACGATCCGATCATGATACTCGTGATATCGTACTCTTCAATCCCGTATCGATCGAATCCGCCTCACGATACAAAAAAATAGGTACCTACGTACGAATAAGCGCATCGCTGGTTGGTAGGTTAATCTGTACACGGTATTAGGTAACTAGGTATTGTGCACCGCCTTTGACATTGGCGTTTGCCTAATCAGTGCGCTAGTAGGTCTTACACGAGGCGCGTCTGCGTCTGTACGCGTGTGTGCGCCGCATCCATTTACGTATTCGTTGATGTTGATTACAAAAACACGTTGGCACGTACACGGTATAGACGAGGCGACATATGTGCGTACACACTGCACTGTACGTGTTGGTGTTGGTGTTGGTGTTTGTGTTGTAGCTGCTCTTCTTGCTTCTACCCGTCGTGCACGCGTCGTATTTCCATATGTTGACGTGCGCCACGACGACGACGACGACGATGATGATGATGATGATTTTATTTTGGATGCTGGCCAAATTTGATTCAATAAAGGATGTAAACAGTTACTTAGTACGTATTATTGGCATTTCGCTGCGACGCGAATGCTATTCCAACCAGCCAGCGACAAGTCGCGTTCGTTTCGTGTCGGCCATATTTTTTTTTTATGGTTCGCCAATTTGTAAGCGGACAATAATGCGTAATGCGTAATGCGTAATGCGTAATGCGCAGATGCTACGATATTCTCATTGGTAGAAGCCTGGGAAGCGTGCATTGCTGCCGAAATGATGAGCAACTGAAAATTCTGCGAAAGCGATTCTTTTTTCTTTTTTTGCTCGTATTTTCGCTGTAAAAAAAAAAAGACAAAAAAAAACAAACAAAAAAACACGTTGCGTACGAAAAAGTCGCTAGTCGTCGAAAAAAGGTACCTAGATAATGATTGGCGAATAATTTGAGGTGTAGCAACGAGATACGTCGATCGGACTCTTACACATATATATATAGCCTGCGAGCAGGCGTAATTGGTACCGCCGATCGAGCCGATGCGTCGGTGTTGTTTACGTTTGCCCCGTGCACGCAATGTGGTTTGATTTCGTGTGTTATCGGTGGTCTCGTGTTTTCGTCTTTTTAGAGGAGAAATTAATTACCTTCGAACGAGGAAAAATTCAAAAAAAAAAAAAAATCAAAAACATTCGGTTGTGAAGCGTGAAAGTTTGCCGAAAAATCGTCGGTAAAAAACGGCGGGCGTGGCGTGTGAAAGATTTCAAAAGCGATGAAAAAATAGCGATTCGTAGAGCGCGTAGCGTGTGTAGTGGATTATGCGTGGAAATTAGGCCGAAAATTGTTCGATTTCGATTGTAATGAGAAATTAAAAAACTGCTTTTCGGCCAATCTGTCGTTTATTAATTTTCAAGGTACGCAGAGCCGATAAATTTTTGTCCCTTACGGAATATCACTCCGCTTGACCAGCAACACGCGGGTCAATAGAATTGCCTACTCGGTTCGCCGCAAAAACATTTGGTGTCGTTTCTCGCGAAACTCGTTCAAAAATTACGCGCACAGTACGAACTACGTATAACGAAAGTAGAATGAGCGCAGCAAATTTCAACCCTTCTCTACGCGTATTCGAAGCATCAGCTGGAGGATTTTTCGTATGCTGCCGGTAATTTTCACGAATACGTCGATTTTCCAACTCCCAAAAGATGGTTGCGCGCGCGCGCGCGCGTGTGTGCGTGCGTGTGCGCGCGCGTATAGATGCTGTAGAGGCTCTTCTGCTCCGTGGTAAAAAAAAGTTTAATTTTCATTGAAAATTCGGCTAGCCGGTTCGAAAAATTACGTAAATTAAGCGAATATTTGCTAGAATGCGGTTTTTAACGGCGAGAAATAATAATTACTTTTTGCAAAACGTCGGCCTACGCTGGTCCGGGTTTACGTATTTTTTAACGAAATTCAGTCCTGGCCGCATCGGAAATATTCGAATCCAGCTCTAATAAAGCGACAAGACCGCACGATATTTCGAGGATGGGTATTTTCCAATATGCAACGGCGCGAAAATTTCCTTTTCCGCGGTCGTAGTTACGCGAAAACGCGAACCGACGGCACATTTTTTTTAGCACGCCCCATTCGTTAGCCGTATCGCACGCAGCGCTAAAGTAGCCGACAAACCGGCGGGTAGTCTAAAAAAAATCGTAATACCGCTCTGTGGGGTTCGGGTACTCGTAACTTGTTCAAGAAGAACGGCGAAGTTTGCCAATGAATACCCGTCGCCGCGTCGCTCCGCGTACCTTGCGATATTCAATTTCCTGAAATAGATGATGACATAGGCGCGTTGCTTTGAAGAAAAAAAAAAAAAATAAACATCGAACCGCATTTCTTGAAATTTCAAACCGTCTCAGCACCGTAGCGCACGGACGAACGAGTACTTGAATTTTGTTTCGATTTCAGTGCGCGTATCGGGTAATTATTTTCTAGAGGAGGAGGAGAAGAAGAAGAAGAAGAAGACGAAGACGAAATTAGCGATGAAAAGCGAGTCGAAATCGAAATGGTCGATGTGCGTTATACAACGTAAAAAGGCTCGGCTACACCGACATATTTACACGTGTACAGAATTTTTATACGTAAATGTGAATTTTATTTTCTAACGCGCAATGGCTAAATATGAGCAAATAAGGCCAAAAGTGATATTTTCATAAATTCTTCGGTCTCGAGTTTTTGAAATTTACTTACTCGTATGCCTGTGTGTGCATATGTGTCTATGTAGCTCTGTACCTAGGCCTATACCCAGAGGCGTATTGCGTATTTAGGTTTTTTGCGCCCTTAGGCAATGAAATTTGACGCCGCCCCCTTCTAAATTTTTTCCTCGATAAAATTAATAAAACCCGGCGGGCGGTTGAAATAAATTCGCCCTCTCGTGATTGTTGTTGTTTGTTGATGGTGATCATTATTATTTTGGTTTTGACTTGTTTGATGATATTTTTATAAAATTTTCAATTTTTTTCGTTCGCCGCCCCAAAAGCGTTGCGCCCAAAAGCATTGCCCATGTTGCCTATTGGTAAATACACCACTGCCTATACCTATTCCTACTACTTACTACTTACTACTTACTACTACCTACGGTACGCAGTACTCGGAATGATTATTTTTTGGTATTTTTATGGTTTTTCAGGCGACGTAACATTGGACAAAGATATGGATAGTAAAACGTTGAAGCAAAATTTATACGATCTCAAGTTGCGCATCTATTACATGGAACTAAAAAATAAATATTTGGGCGACGACGACGGTGGAGATATATATCAGAAATACGTCGATTTACAGGTGAGCTGTGTAGCGTGTACGAGTACATGTAGGTACCTAGGTACCTAGGTACCTAATACCTGTACTGCATCCGGGCTTGCAATACGCGTGTACCACTTGATGTGCTCGTTGTACACGCATTACATAGACATCGTAGCTACGCCGCACAGTTAGAGAGCGAGAGCTGTACATAGTACACAACACACTGCGTACAGTACTCTTACCTAGCTAGCCTACGTTTAATCGCGTCGTTACGTACTTGCAGACGGAATTTGAAAAGCTGAAGAAAAGTTTAGACGAGAAAGATGAGCTGTTGCTGAAAGCGCAAAAAGTCACCTTGTATTTGCGCGAAGAAAAAGAGAAAACTCTGTACGAATTTCAGGAAAAAGAGAAATTTTTCAAAGAGAATATTCAACAGTTGGAAAAGGTAGTCACATTTTTCTGCGTACTTTATTCGTACTACACACGTATGTATAGTATTAAGAAATACTTGACGTGTACTACCACCTAGGTGTAAAATAGATAGCAGGTACCCAGGCGCTATACCTATACCTATACCGGTACAGTGTGCCTAGCTACCTACCTACCTACCTACCTACTCGAATAGTCGACCCCTTTTCTAACGACGACGAGGAGTAGCAACAATACTCATTCGTTTTATCTCACTCGCCGAGCGAGTCATTCAAATGCAATCGAAATACGCGTTGTACCTATCGGCTAGATCGTGTTACAAATATCCGGTGTTTCATTGTGCCTGTGGCAGCGACGATAACGAAGACGATAACGGGAGCGAGTACCACTCATACCCGTCAAATTACGAATTACGAATTACGAATTACGAATTACGAATACGAAAAAATAATTCGTCGACTCGCACTCGTCGACAGCGAGTACCTATATCTACCTACCTACGTAGTATGCTTTGCTTATCTTTTCTCTATGTGGTGGTTGCTTGCAGGAAATAGAAGAGATGAAGTTGAACGATCCCAAGTTCGGCCTACGGAGCGCGGTAGCGGCGGCCGCCGGCGGCGATTCGGCAATCGATTCGTCTTCGTCGTTGTGCGTGTCTGCGTTGAGCAGCGAGCAACATACGCGAATCAGCGAATTAGAATGCCAGGTAAACAGCTACGAAGCCATATCGTTGGTCGGCTAATAAATTTTTGAAAATTCATTCGGTTTAGGTAGTATGGTTATCATTATCACTCTGTTTGTGTATTTTCCCCTGAACCTCGGCCCTAATTATATAGTATATTATACGGTCTACGGTCGTCTTGAGGCGATACGAGATAAATTAAAAATTGTTAAATTATTAAAAAATAGGTCTACGGCGATGTGAGATACAAAACTTTTCGGATTTCAGATTCCGCGTCTGTACCTATTTTTAAAAAACGCGAATAACGCTCTCTGATATGGGAGATAGAACGAGTAATTTCATATGTACAGGTGGAGGAGAAAAATGGCGAAAAACAACTGAGACGGTTTTTTATTGCATCTCGCACTTCTCAACTGCGCAAGTACACGTACACGTACATGTACAGATATACGTATGCGTATATGCGTATATTCGTATATTCGCTTCCTATATTATTTTGCGTGTTTTTCGGCCTGTTTTTCAGTTATTTTATAATTTCTAAGTTTCTCGCATTGCCTCAAAACGACTACGTGTACGTGTACGTGTACGTGTACGTGTACACCTATATCTTGTGTGATGTACTCAGTATTTTGTACTTTGTACTTTGTACCTACAGCTGAATCAGTTGAATCTGGAATTGGAAAGCGTGAAAGCCAATAACGACCAGTTGGAACAAACCGTATTCAATTTGCAACGAAAAATTAATTTGTCCAACAAAGAGGTGGCGGAACTTACCCGAGAACTGAACACTCTGCACAAAGAACGCGATTTATACGTTGAAAACTGTACCAAACGCGACGAATTACTAAATAAAATAGTAAGTACTTGTTATTGTTATTTCTTTCGTTGATTTACGTACGCATTTATTTATTTATCTATCTATTTATTTGTTTTGTTTTGTTTTCGTTCTCGTTCTCGTTCTCGTTTTCGTTTTTAAAGGAGAAGCAAAAAATTGAAATGTCCGAAAAACTTTGCAAAATTGAGCAGGAAAACGAAAGCCTTCGTTCAGCTCTGACTTGCGTAAGTAGAGTCACGCGCGTCGTGTAAATACGCTACAATATTAATTTGGTAGACATGTGTAACGTGTGTATGTGTACGTATGCGACAGAATGCCGATCAAAACGGAACGTCCAAAAACGACAAAGGAACCGCGGTAATTATTCAAAGGCTGCTAATTGAAAATAAAAAAGTCAACGGCAGACTGCGAAAAGTTAAAGAAGATTTGCTGCAATTTTACGAACAATGCTCAACTTGCGCGCATTGCGCCAACGAAAAGAAACTGAAAAATACGCCTATACTGAATCTACGCTCCGCGCAGCCAACGCTCGCTACAACCTCCGAGGTAAATGATTATAGAAAGCCGGTTTGAAAATTCGATCGCTTACCACGCCTCGCCTCGCCTCGCTTCGCTTCGCTTTTGCAATATGCGGTACGCTGCTGCATCGACTCGGTGACACCCATCACATCACCGTATACCTTCCTCAACTTCAACTGTCGCGTATCAGTCGATCGTTGACGCGCGTCTTCTTTTACTCGCTTACCTACTACCTACTACCTACTACCTACATTTATTATGTTGTACAAATATTATTGTTATCGCGTAACGCGTAACGCGTAACGCATTCGTGCGCTTACCGTTCGTTTCTTTTATACTCGGCGTTTGTGTTTATTGACTTTTGCCTATATATATATATATACACATATAGAGAGAGGAGAGGCGGTATTTAAGAACAGCGACGCAGTGTAACTAGTTACGCAGGTACGTACATACTTACGCACCTACGTACGCATGTACTACGGCGGCGTCACGTGTGAAACGCTGCGTCGCTGCTTGATTCGAAAAACACGTCACGTCACGCCACGCCACGCCACGCAAAGCACGACATACGCAGACATACTAATATTACCTGCGTTCGCTACACCAATATGATTCGTACTCTACCCAACTACCTACCAACTTTGTACCTTTGGCCTACCACTTACGTTAGCCCCCAAGACTCGACTAAAACGCGTTGTTGCGTGCGCGGTGATTTATAAATTATTCGACCGACCCGATGGACCAACTCGGATCGAAACTAGATGAACGCGAATTGACGCAACCCAAAGTACTCGTGCAGCCGTCGTGACGAGTGGCCGGTCACGTCGGGCCGCCTATTTTTCTTGTCGCGATACATTTAGATGGACGTACGCGGCTGATATCGTAACTCGCGAGCCTGCAGGCGGAGGCACCTAAGTGTGGCCCGACGCGACGCAGCCTACTCTACTCGTATTCGCATCCGCATCGATAAATTCATCCGCGAACACGTAGTGTGTGTGTGTGTGTTATGTTGCTGTTGCGCTGAGTACGCCATTCGTATGTAGCATTACGGTCCGCTTAAACTTTTCTTCGTGCGTGCGTGCGTGCGTGCGTGCGTGCGTGTTTGTTAAACCTGCGCCGAGTGTAACGGACGCGGTTCTTCTCATTAAAACTTATTCGTGTTTCCGTTGAACTTACACGCGTAAACTATCTTTTATTCGACGTTGTTACCATCGTATATTTTCAATGTACGTGCATAAAACAAAACAAAACGCAAATGCATTTGTATGTACACGTTTATTAGTCTTATCTTCAAGTTTAGTAGACAATAGCAACGACGATGACGATGACGATGACGATGATGATGATGATGATACACGCTGCATCTATTTATCCGAGTACATATTTATACTTAAGTGCAATCTGTTTGGCAAGTGGTGAAAATGGGGGAAAGGTTGCGTTGTGAAAAGTCAGTAATTATTGACAAAACGTTTCAAACGTGATTGCAAAAGAAAGAAAAAAACAAAAAAACAAAGAAAAGATGGAAAAATGGCTGACAAAAATTTCGTCGCCGACATGTCGCATAAGTGCAGGCATCGGCTCAGTGAACGACAGGTCGTAGGTTCGAATCCCCACTACTGGCAACGCCTTGCGTGCATTTAACAACTATTACACACACGCTTACGTTGACAGCGAACATAATTAGAGAGCACGCCGTCTCTTATCAGAATATCGAAAAGCTTGTAACTGGTTTGAGCGCCTACTTGCCGTGGCCCGTGGCCCACTGCACCGAGCTCGGGGTTGTAAAAAGCCGGCTCACGATGCGGCGAGTTACCCGCAGATACCGTACAAAGCAACGGGAAACTACCGTCCCGATTCTATAGGCATAGAGAACACGTTCGTGCTGGCCTTACCCACTTGGCTGTGTATCAAAGGATGGCAACCGGTCGATTTCTGGCGACTTGAAAACTATTTGATTTTTGAATCTCGTAAGTACGTACTTTTGAGGCCTGCCTGCATACGGGTACTTCCGAGGTATCACGCGCGCTACGTGCTACGTGCAAGCGAGGGTGTGCGACGCGTGTTCATCGCTCACCGTTGTGTGGTCAGCATACGTCACGCGTCAGTTCGCTACCGATATTCTTTTAATCCAACTTACGTCGAGTAATGTGGAGTGCGCCTGGTAATCGGGGGGGGGGGTACCTATACCTATAACAAACAGGTAGTGAAAAAATGAAAACACCCACCCGAAGACACGAAGTATCTTCGTAAAGACTGGAATTGTTTTACGAATTGGCAGCGTTCGATTTAAGAAACTAATTTTCTTCGAATTCGAATGTTTTTCTGTAGTAAATTTCGTCTCGTGTGTTGATTGAAGAGAACAGCGGTAGAGGGTGAAAAGTTGGTAAAAAACCAAAAAAATTCTGAGAAAAAGGTAACGAAATCGGAGTTAAAATTGTTGCGAATTAATGAAAAATTGAAAAACTGTACTTCGGCGTGTGGTGCGGCTCTGATATTCATTAATTTTTAATCTACGCTCCTACTCGCTTCTAAAAAGCTAAAAACCTAGGAAAAGTTCTCAACTTTCGTATTAATTTTCGGCTTTCTTTTTATTAGGTGCCTGTACTCGTATGTACATTTACGACAATGACGACACATATTATCTGTGTTAGAATTCGCGTAATATGAAGCGAAACGCGTTTTCTCTTCACCAAAAAAAACGCCCTTCTTCGGCGATGACTGATTTATTATCACGCGTTGTCCGCCGTCAATGTGAAAATGATAAAAAGCGCCCAAAAAATGTTCGCCTATTGTAACGCGAATCATTTCACTCGACCAGTAGCGTGCGCACGTTAATAGAATTGCCTACTCTGTTCGCCGCAAAAAAAAATGAGTGAAAATTATTCGACCCGACACGAAGATTTTAAAATATGTAGGTACGACGTTTGCCGTTACGCGATTATTGCGAGATGTTCAGTTTTTTTGTGTCTGTTGTGAATATTATTTACGGTTTGCACTGACGACGTTGTTTTGCGAAGTACGCGTTCAATCGCTAATGGTTAGTATTGTACCTATATATACATATATATATATATATATTACTGGTTCCAGTACAAAAGTTTTAGGAACGCGAGTAGGTATTTTTCTTGATTTCTCAAAGATCGTTATCGTTAATATTTCGCAGTCAGATCGACGCAGGAGAGTCAATTCCACAAAAAAAAAAAAAAAAAAAAAAAAAAAAAAAAAAAAAAAAAAAAAAAAAAAAAAAAAAAAAAATGCAAAAGTGTTGGTTTTGACGGTTAAAAGATCTCGCACTCGCTCGCTCGTTGTTTTCTAAATTTCTTCCGCGTTTCGTGCGGTCCTGTCGTATGTAGGCCTACTTATTATTGTTGCCTGTTTTACGCGTATACTTTCAACAGTTGAGATGCGTCTTAAGACACCAACCAATTCCTGACTACCGAACGGCACATTTCGTTGGCGTAGCTCCGAAAATTCTCGGAACGGTCTTCGCTGTGAAAAGGAAATAATGAACACTTGTCGCCTGCAGAGTTTTTTTCGATCGAGAATTAATTCTATATTTTTTGAGGAAATTTCACCCTACTCTTTCCGACCATCGGGTCAAGTGGCTGTACGAGTAGATCGGTAGTAAATTAGGTCGCGTCGGCTCGCTTCGCTAGACTGATATGTGAATGGTATATGCGAGAAGAGGTGACGCGACATAAAGGTCCTAGTGCCCCACTAAACGTCGCTAATGGATGGTTTTTTTTCTTTTTTTTTTTTTTTTTTTTTTTTTTTTTTGTGTGTTTGACAGGACGAATGCGGCGAAAAATGTTGCGGCGTGTCCGAGTCGGAAAATGAAATCGTGGACGATGGTGAAAAGTACGCGAACGCGAACGAAAGCGAATTAAAAATGCTGCTGCGCGAGCGAGACGAGTCTGTTAAACAGCTGAAAGACGAATTGAAGAAACGCACGTTCAACTTGCAAGAATTGGTTAACAAAGAACTGTGGGATAAGAATCGCGAAATCGAAAAATTGAATAAGATGAGCGAAAAACGTAAAAAAGAAAACGATCTGTTGCGCAAACAGTTGAGCGGTAGCGGCGGCGGCGGCGGCGGCGGCGGTGGTGGTGGCGGTAACGCGGATGGTCGCGCCGTCGTTAGTTCGCTGTCGCCGTACGGACACGGTTACGGTAACGCTATGCGTGAATTGCAACCGTGCTCGTTGAGGAACTACAAAATCGACGAAAAAGAGAATATTTCTTGCATGTCGGACGACGTGAAGCTGCTTAAAGAACACTTGCGCGGTTGCCTGGAGGAGAAGAAAGCTTTGATGGACAAGATCAGCAGTCTGGAAAGTAAGGCGGCCGCCAGCGACGAAGAGCGTCGATCGCAGTGCTCGCTGATTCGTAATTTACGGTTGGAGTGCGCGAAGCGCAAAGACAACTTCGAAGAAGCGGAGAGAGCGCGTAAAGAGGCGTTCAACGCTTGCGCTTTACTCACCAGTCGTTTGGAAGAGTTGGCCTGCTTTCTGGAATCGTTATTGGCGCACGACGCCGCCGGCGGCCCTATCAACGCCAAGAAACGCGTACTATTGAAACAGGCGATCGAACGAAGTCGAGAAATATCGAGATCTTTTTCGTGCACATTCAACTACGTCACGCCTACGGCCAAGTCGAAATCGCAAGTCTCGTCGATCGATCTGAGCGCGCCAATACTACCGGATTGCTCGGAAATCAATTTAAGTTTCAGCGGCGGTGAAGACGACGACGACGACGATGGCGGCGACGACTACTACGACAACAACGAGGGCGACGATTTCGAGATGACAGCCGCCGCCGCCGCCGCCGCCGCCGCCGCCCCCGTCGTCAGATGCCACGACGGTCGAAAGCGCGCTTCGGATCAACCGTGCAAAAGTTCTTCTTCGATATTCGATCGTATGGCGAGATCGACCGATTTCGCGTCGACCGAAGATTCGGACTTGCATTGCGACTCGGCTGCGGTCTCCGCCGCCGCCGCCGCCGCCGACGCCACCTGCGCCTCCGCTGTCGCTGTCAAAAAGTCCATTTCGTTCGTACGCCATCTTGGTTCGGGCAACGAATTGCTGGTATTCGGCAGCTCGGCCGTCGGCCGTAAGTCTAGCGATACGTGTGCGGGCTCTTCTGCTGCCGCCTCCGCCGGCGAACTCAGCGACCACCGTAATTCCGAAGCGGACCGAACGCTGCCGCCGACCACGACACGACTGCCGAGTGTCGTCGAATCTCGTACGCGCGCACCACCCGCCGCCGAAATGCAGAATTCGATAACCGCTTCCTCGGCCATCGTCAGTTTGGACGAAGCTCCTGCAAAAATCGGCGATTTCGATTCGGAATCGGAAACTTGGTCCGAGCCGGATCGAAACGTTTCGGCGGCTAGAATCGGTCTGAACACGTCCGGCTCCAAAGTCTACGTGAAACGATTACGTACTGAGCCGCGATCCAATTCGGATTCCGACGCTTCGTCGTGGCCTTCAGCAGCCGGTTAGTTTTTTGTAATCGCATTTTTTCCCCTACGACGAGTTTTAGCATTGTTCATTTCTTCTTTTGGTGGGCGGCGAGAGGAGGGGTAAAGATTGTGAGGAGCGGGCGGAAGAATGAGAGCGAGTCAGTGAGCGAACGGGAGGGACGGATTTGATTGGTATTTTCAAAATACGGTTGATGCGGTAACTTCGAATTTATTTCGCGAGTTTCTTTTTTCTTTTTTCTTTTCTAAATTTCAAGAGCAAAACGCGTAGTCTGTAGTTCATAGCTTCACACGTACACACACGCGCAGTATGTAAATGTACTTATTATTATTATTATTATTATTATTATTATTATTGGTATTATTCGTGTACGGAAAGTACGACGGGTGCATTTTACGAAATGTACCGGTATTATTGTACGTGTGTGTATAAAATATGCTTTGTATTGAAAGTACACGTATGCGAAATACGTGTGTACGAGTAGCAGTTGATGGTACGCGTTAATTTTTGTTTGTTCAGCGAAAAAATGTGCAGACGCGGCCGATATCGGGCAAATGCAAAAGCGGATTCATCATTTGGAAAGTATAAACGAGTCGTTGCGTACGGAATTGGAATATTCGCGTTTTACCTCGTCGATGGTCGCGACGGCAGCCGATAAAAAAACCGACGTACGTATCGTATTATTTATTTTTTTTTTTTTTTTTTCCTTTCGTTTTCGTACTTTTTTTTT
>FIZR01003786.1:0-18618 GCA_900060175.1 Ferrisia virgata
GGGGGGGGGGGGGATTCCCCAATAAAAAAATTAAGTCTATATTCAAACGCAACGTTCTCCAGTTGGTAGAAGTACATTTAAGTCACTTTACTTTCATCATTTTTTAAAATTTTGATCCTTTTGAGGTGGAACTTGTGTGTGCTGGTGCGGGACTTCCGGGGGGTTTGATCAAATAGTCAAGCCAATTCAAAAATTAAAAAGAAAAAAGCAATGATTGGTATTTAGCCCGACTTTCTATACCAGATTTTGTCAATAAAAACCAGGCTATGAGGGTCTATCGACTGAAAGCGTACAAGGGTGGGGGTGGGGGAGATATCATAAAACCCCGTTTTGGGGTCCTAGAAGACCATTTACGACAATTTTTGGCCATGTCAGATATTTATTTTCATTTTTGTCTTTATTTATCCCCTCCCACCCCTCACCCCGGTGAAAAATCAGTTATGCCCAAATTTGGGGTGAGAGGATGCCGAGGGGTTAAAACTGCAAAAATTGTTCCTTTTTCAGCCAATCGATAGTGAATCCGAAGTCGCGTATCACATATCCAAAAATCGATCATTAGGAGGGAACATTTGACAGGTTTCACCCTTTTTGACCTTAGAAAAAAAAGGCTGTTCTTCCCCTGTTTTCCCTCTCAATTGAAGCAGGAAGTTAAAACTTGGTATGTAAATTTTATACGGGGTATGTATTTTGAGAATTTTAGCTTTTCAGACCCATTGCTCCCCCTTACAGCTCCGAAATATGATTTTTTGGGCAGGTTTTCTCATAGACAATGGATGTGTCTTAAGATTGGTGCTCCTTTTTTGAAAAAATGACCTTTTTCATTTGAAGTTTTTGATCACAAACTCGCGATGGAAAATTATTGCAAATGATTTTTGCATTTAATGTTAAAATGTTGACGTGGATATGTTTAATTAAAAAATTTGATAAAATGAAAACAGTCGAAATAAAGATAATCAAATCAAAAAATGTAAAAAATAGAAAAAATTAAGAAATAAAGAAAAATGAAAAATAAAAAAAAAATTTTAAGTGAAAATAAAAAAATAAAAGAAATACAGTTTTTTTCTATTTTTGACTGGATGTCTTGGAGCTGAGGGTCGTTTTCTTAGAACTTGACGTTTTTGATGCAACATTTTTGATATTACGTTTTTCAATTTTTGATTTTTGCCTAAATTTTTTTCTCAGTTTGTTCCTCCCACAACTCCTCTTAAAATTGAGCTACGAAGTTGAAATTTAGTACGTAGATTTCGTAAAGGTCGTAGATGTGCCTTTCTGAAGATTTCAGTTATTCACTTCAATATTTACTTGTAGCCCAACCAGTGTTCAGAAAAAAAAACATCCCACACAGCCCTTTTTTCTTAACTCGTGGAAATCATACAAGCTAATTTTTATGTCTTTTTCAAGCCTCGAATCGATTGTTATGGAAACATTAATTTGAAATTCGTATCATAAGTATTTTCGAATACGAACGAACACTAAACAGGGATCTAAAATTGGTCTTCGAAACGATTGAGAAAAAATCAAAGATGCCCAAATATGACTGAACGTTACATAAGCCTCAGTCAAGTGATACAAAGATCTCTACATACCTTACGAGAGACTGACTTTCTTAACTTTTTTTCAAATTTTGCGACACGTAAACCAATCAACCCAGCACATCATTCAGGGCTTTACATAAAATAACACTAATAAGTAATTACACCAGAATCTGGAACCCGATAAAATTTCCATGTACAAATATAAGACCCACTTAGCCGGCTCAGTAAACAGTTTCGAGTCCAACAAAACGTAATTACTTCCTTCCATATCCGTACAGTAATCACCCTTACGGGTCAAGATTACGCCACTATATGTGTGTGTGTGTGTGTGTGTGTGTCCGTTCAGCTCAACAAAACTTCGCTTTTGAAAAGCCCAGCTTTCATGCCCATATAGTTTACATCTCATTCGACATTTTATGAAATAAAATCCTTTCGTACCATGTAGCTGAGCTGAAGGTAATTACACGTAATATACGGTAGTAGGTATCCAGATACCTTACCAACGTCCGAAGGATTCGCAACCTTTTACACTGCGCTTTAATCCTCGTATAATTAAGAAGACACGATAGCAGTGGCCAGCATCGTGAAAATAATTCACGCTACGATGACCTTGCTCGATTACACGAAATCCATTTTACTCCTGTATCAAAACTTCATCTAGGTACGTAGCCATTCATTCGTATAAGATATCCTATTCCCTTATATATATACTTATATAAATAATATCCCTTTTATATATCTATATTCTGAAAAATCCGCATCCGTGTACATTCCCATCTTATGTACAGTTTATTTATGTACTGTCGTATACGTCATACTGTATACCTCGATCTATATCAAACGTCATCTCAATCGTCAAGGTCTAATAAATGGTCTTAAGTAGGTAATTCAGTACGATTGAAATCTAATTGTAAGTAGGTACGTAGGTATAACAGATAGGTCAAGGGTAGATACCCCGCTTGCATTAAGCGGCTCAATCAAGAAGCGAATTTAGCTTATAAAGGCTAATTCGCCGCATCCAGCAGCATTATTTTGTACCTACATCGCGCGGTAAACAAGATTTTAATTAACGTAGATAGATAGGTAAAGTATATAACTAAAATAGGTACCTACTAAATACATCATTTACATAGTTATAAAGCTAAAATCTAAATTACATAGGTAGACATCTATTGGTATTTCCAGCTAAACTACATTACTAAGCGAGGCCAATACTACGCAAAAGCTCTCGGATTCGCCATTCCATCGTGAAAGAAGCCAACGCTTTTGTTACCAAAGCAGACCAAAAATACGTATTTACTACCATACCGAGTGTGAAAAGTTCATTTTATACGTATGTATAGATAGGAAAAGAAAAAAAAAAAAATAGAAACAAGAAAAAAAGAAAAAGAAACCAAGTGAAGAAAAGTAATAAATAAGCGTCATTACGTAGAACGAAGCGTCTCTCGTTCAACTTACCTTATCCTGTATAGCGAACACCCAATAAGAAGGCAATGAAATAAAAACACATATGATTTTAACATCGACGCCGAAAATAATTTTTTCAATAGTAGGAATTTTTTTTCCCCTCGTAATTTTGTTCACATTCTAAACACCCCCCACCCACTCACCCCAAAGGCCGAAAACATCCACAGATAAGTATTGTAAACAAATGAAAAAAAAAAAAAAAATTAACTGTATCAAAATCACAACGTAAAACTTACCGATCGAAAATTCTTCGTTGTTCAGACGCCAATATCGGGCAAAGAGGTATTTTTTTTTTTTTTTTTTTTTTTTTTTTTTAGCGAAACAGATACACATTCACAAACAGAACAGAAATAACAAAAAGAAAACAAACTCAAATTAGTAACACGCAAAAAAAATACATCAAACGTTGCAAACAAATAGAATTCATTTATGCTAAAAGCATTCTTTGTAATTTTTTGCTTTTTTTTTTCAAATCATTATGTTTTTTTTCATTTTTTAATTCCATCGTGATCGTAAAGTAAAAACCAACACGATGGTTGATGCAAGTAACTCATTTACGTATGTACAACTAGGCAAGTATTTTTTTTTTTTTTTTTTGTCAATCTCTTTGAAGAGAGAGATACACATAAAGAGAACTCTTAGATA
The DNA here is from genome assembly GCA_900060175.1 of Ferrisia virgata. Classification (NCBI taxonomy): domain Eukaryota; kingdom Metazoa; phylum Arthropoda; class Insecta; order Hemiptera; family Pseudococcidae; genus Ferrisia; species Ferrisia virgata. The sequence goes on from FIZR01003786.1 coordinate 3,648, forward strand.
TATGAAAGTTGCTTTTACGTATGTTTCTCTCTCTCTCTCTCTCTCTGTCAGTCTTTTTTTTGGTTGGAAATATTTATATATGATTAAATATGTATATACACACAAATAGAAGAATAATAGTAATAAAAAATTAATACACAACAAAGATTGGAAAAAATAGTAAGTACAAGAAAATTTTAGTTACGAGCGTTCAGTTGGTAGGTAAAGAAAGGTATCGCCATTTAATAGATGGTCCTGTTGATAAGCACCTATTGTAATTGTTATCGTTGTAGTTGTAAAGTATACAATAGCAACATGAATCACGAAAAAGATAACTTTCATGCATCTCTTCGCGTAGCACATGAATTGAATAATGTTGAATTTTATCATCGCCTTTCCAATACCAATTCGCTTTTACATTCTTACATGGTACATATGATTTTTTCATAATTTTAGAAAACGCAGTTATAAAAATTTTTGTCAACAAAATTAAGAGAAAATGAGAAGCTTTTCGTATTATGAAAAAATTATTCAGCTAAATCGGATTTAAGCATCCCCCCCCCCCCCAATTAAATTATTAATAGCAATAACAAGAAGAGAGTTTCTTACGCTAATGATTGTAATTTTTTTCACTCGTTGTACGAATAAATTTTCTAAAATTCATCCCTACCCTACCCCATTATACTCTTCGGCTATCTTATTCATGTGAGATTTTTAAATTCGTCATTAGCTCGATTTTCAACAATAAGCAACGTAAAGATCGAGACTATCGTGAAAAAATATTTAGAACGTGCCCAAAGGGGTAAAAATTTTAAAAACTGTGCTAAAACACTCACGTTATTGATTACGAAGCCTTAAGAAGAGTTTTAAAAAAAACTTATACCACCAAAAATCAAAGCCACAAAAACCAGAAAAGTTTGAAATTTTTCACTCAACATACATAAAGATTAAGATGAATAAAAAATTTTCCATAAAAAATCTCGATCTTTTTTCACCATTTTACCCACAGAAATTTGAATAAATAGCATTTCTGGTTCCAAAGTGGAATATTTCATGTTAAATTTAACAAAATTGGTTTCAATATTCCGAGTGTACTTCAAGTGAAGATAAATATGGAGTAAAACGTCTGATTTTCTATGTCATATTGTCAATGAAAACCAGACTATTATAGTTTGGGCAGGGATACAAACAAAATCCGTTTTGGCGTCCTGGAAGACCATTAGGACAATTTTTGACCATGTTCGATACTTATTTTTTTTCTTCCCCTTAAGATTAAAATCGTTCATTCTGCTCGATACCGGCCAAAATCGCTCCAATTTGAGGATTGGGGGTCAGTTTGGCGGCGGATTAGATATATATGAGTGGGGATGGGCTTGGGTGAAAATTTAGTTTTGCCCCATTTTCGGAGGGGGATTGCTGAGGGGTCGAAAACACAAAAATTGTTCATTTTTAGATCAATCGATAGAGAATCCAAAGTTGCATAACATATCCAAAAATCAACCTCCTAGGTCAATTAGTAGGGAAGATGTCAGAGTCCCCCCCCCTTTTGACCAAGAAAAAGGACTGTTTCTCTCCTATTTCTCCGTCAAAATGAGTTAGGGTTGAAATTCGGTGTGTAGTGTGTACATTTAGTTCTGGCCCTAGATGTGCCTTTTCGGGGTTTCAACTTTTTAGTCCTATTGCTCCCCTTTACAGTCTAAAAAGTGATTTTTTTTATCGGGTTTTCTCATTTTTTGAATTTTTTGACTTTGTTTCTCTCGCATAACTCCTCTCCCCCCCCCCCCCGAGCTAACAAGCTGAAATTAGGTATGTACATTTAGTAGGGACCCTACATGTGCCTTTTGAGGGTCTCAACTTTTCAGTGCTATTTCACCCCTTCACAACCCCAAACACATATGTGTTTTTTTGGTAGATTTTTCTAAATTTTTTAAGTTTATTCCTCGCATAACTCCCTTCCAAATTGATCTAGGAACTTGAAATTACGCATGTACATTCAGTAGGGACACAAGTCGTGCCTTTTGAAGGTCTCGACTTTTCAGCCCCATTACCACCCCCCCCCCGTCATAGTCCTGAATTTCTGTTTTTTGGCCTTTTTTTTTCTCTTTTCTAATGTTTGTTCCTCGCATAACTCGCCTCCAAAGTGGGCTAGGAAGTTGAAATTAGGTATGAACCAATCAATAAGGACCCTAGATGTTCCTTTTGGGGTTTTTGACTTTTTAGTCCCATTGAACCTTTTCTACTTTTACGAAAAAAGCATCGTAGCATCGTTTCCCGATGCTTTTTTTTTCCAAACATTAACTAGTATTGGCTTCGAATTTATTATTTTTTACACCATATTCATCCTCACTGAAAATGCACTTGAGGAGTTGAAACCGATTGCATCTTGTTCCATGTACAATTTTGTATCATTTATTCCACTTTAGAACCTGCGATGTCATTTATTTAGAATGCTGTGGGTCAAATCGTGAAAAAAGACTTGATTTCTTACGGAAAATTTTCATTAGTCTCAATCTTTATGTTGTGTAAAAAATATCACACTTTTTTGTTTTTGTGGCTTCGATTTAGGTGATGTAAATTTTTTTGAACTCTTTTTAGGTTTCATGAAATGAATAAATGTACATATTTCAGCACGGTTTATTAAATTTTTCTCGCCTTTATTTTTTAACGCTTTTGGCGCGTTCCAACGTATTTTTTTACGACAGTCTCAATCATTATATTGCTTACTGTAAGTCGCACACAGACGGTGGATGAGAGAAGGAGGGGGGAATATCAACAAATTCCGTTTTGGGTCTCGGAGGCGATACCAACATATCTCCCCTTCTAATCGACGTTTTGATTTGCAACCGATTAAAACTTTTTTGCAATTTTCGCCTCTCAGCACATTCTTTCCAAAAAATTTAAACATGGCTGAATTTTGATCAAAGGTCACTCCCACTCATATATATATTCAATCCGTCATCAATTTAACGCCTCCCAGACAAATTTGAACGATAAATAAGTTTAGATTTTGCAAGAAAAAATGAATAAAAAAAATATTTGATATGAACAAAAATGGTCTTTAAATGACCTCCTAGGATCTGAAAACGGATTTCGTTGACACTGTTCCCCTTTCAACTCCCCCAGCCCACCTCGTCTATAATACGATTTTCATTAATTACCTTTTTTAATATGTATTTTCACGAGTAGGTATACGTTTGTATTAAAATGATCTCTTTGAACAGGTAAAACATTAGTATTCAAAAATTAGTGACCAGATTAATCTTATCATTATTTCAATATTTTGTGATGAAAAAATTAAAAGTGAAAACCTACTCACTTATTCAAGAATACCTTTTGAATTTTGACTGACCTCACAGAAAATCCATGAATTTTTTTTTTGGAAGGTGAGGATCATTTTTCATTACCAATAGAACTTACTTTATACGAATGCCTCTCAATTTTTTTCCCCATTTCATTTATAAAAATTTACAAAGTCGTCTATACTTCGATTATTTTTTTGAAATAAATTTTGCATTTCAATTATCAACAAATAAAATCTACTGATCAATTTTTGGAATAATTTTTCAAAAATAATTTGTACATTGAAGACCAATAATTTGATATTTCACATATTCAGATCAATATTGAGTACACTAAAAGGGTAGAAAATTTCCAAACTGACTTTTACCCTGAAAAAGAAGATTCTATCTATACGCAAATGCATAATATAAACAATTGTAACATATTATCACTTCAAAAGGATATTAGACTTTAAAAGCTTTTCATCCATTTACCCTATGTACGAGTTTTTTTTTTTTACGTTATCATATGCCAAATCATCCATTAGCGAATGTAACTGAGCCGAAACACATTAATATACTCGACCCCTTGCACTCCGCAATATTACATACATTTCATCCTTTGCAAACTCAACGTGTACAACAAACTAACGACAGAAAAGAAAAACCACACACAACCAACCGTGTGATGTAAACAAAAACACTCCACAACGCATCAAACCAATTTCAAAACGAAAGAAAAAAATAATAATAACGCTACACAAAATTAAATAATCAAAGAAAAAAAAAAAAAGAAAACACATCCGCTTAATAAACACCTACATACGTATCCAATATTCATACGAGTATTTATACATTAATCAAATATGTATAATATGTATATATATGTATATAAATGATAGGTATTTGTTCGAAGAAAAAAAAAAAAAAAGTAAATAAAATAAAATACATCACGTTATCAAACACGGTAAATACATTCATTTCATCACTTACCTCCGCATAATGTTCTTCGTTTTGTTGCAATTGGTCGACGCACATTTCCGCCAAACGTATCAAATCGTCTAGTTTCTTATTATGATGAGAATTTGCGTCCGCGTTTGGATCATCTGAGAGTGAGAGAGAAAGACAAACAGACGAACGAAAATAGATAACGTAGGTAATTTAGCAACATCAAAGGATAAGCAGAAGAGTTAACAGTTTCTGTGGAAAATTATACCGCAACTACACCTACCGTCCAGTCTGACTTCGGCAGTTAGATTTCCGTAATTGATCAAAGCAGCCTTTTCTAAGCATCTTTTTAAACTATTACGAAACTCGTCGCTGACCATCGGAGGCGATGAAATATCTTTCATTAGAACCTAAACGAACCATACATACATAGTTGATTATTTACGTCGAGGGTAGCCGTATCCGTAGGACGTGCCACAGCAATCGATATCCTTACCCTTTCCAATAAAGAAATGGCAGCTTTTAAGGCACCTTCTGGCCGACCAAATGGATATGAACACCTATAAACCGTAGGCAAGGATAAATATTACATTAGGGATTTTTCGAATCTCCATATTAAAAGACTTCGAATCGTTTTATCCGAGTACAAAAATTAAAAGGTACCTACCTAAAATGAGTAACGTCGTGCTCCAAAACTCGTATCAGACGTTCTCTCGTTTCGAAGAATTTATCACGTTCTTCGTTGGTAACCGTGCCAACTCCATCGGGTCTGCGATTGACGTAATACTCGATTAAATTATCATTCAAATGTATCGAAACTCGCTCGAGTCGATCGTGTGTGAAATTACCTATTGCCATGCACATGACTAACGCAAAACGCATAACTGAAATGCATCAGGTGCGGATCAACCATGGTATTCTTTTCGGCTCGATCTAACAAATCGTTCATGTAATGCAAATGTCTGAAACACCCACGGACTCCGTATCGAGCGCAGTACTCGTCTAGTACGAAAATTTGGCCAGGACTGAACCAACCCTACGATGAGGAAAAGATAAACGTTGATAATTTTACACGTTAATAGGATTTCAACTCCGAGTGCGTTATAGTTTTTGTAAATTTTTCGCTATATTAACCATCGAACAATACGGATCGTTCAGTCTGTAATCCAGCGTCAACGTTAGTAATGATTTGAACATGGAGTTGTGGTCGAATTTACATGGATCCGCTGATATGTACTCTTCCATTCCGTGTTTTCGGGCTCGATCAGCATCTACCGTCAGAATAGTAAATACAATGAAATACAAGAAATGAACGAAATTGCGCGTACTGAACTTTACACTGGGATAGTTTAAAAATGAATTCGAAAGAACGAGCGAGTCGTTAATTCGATTGACGAATTGAACACGTTTAAACGTTGGCCAAATACCATGTTCGAAAGGGATCACACGATTCGTTGAGATTTTCATTAGTGATTCATTCGTTCGCGAACGATTTGTTAATTATATTCACTCGGATGAGATTCGTTCAACGAACGACTCAATCACTAGTTCGATTACGATCCATTTAGAAAGAATTCGTTCACTTTACGCTTAATTTACTATGGCTTAAATTCGGAATTTGTTGACAACTCAGTCACCGATTTGATTATGATTCTTTCTGAAAGAATTCGTTCACTTCACGCCCAATTCACTACACCAATGACTATTGCCATTCAAGAGAAACGATGGCACCATTCAATTCACCAAGGATCAATTCGTTCGCGAACGATTCACATGATTGTTAAGACTCTGGGTTGAATCGGTCACTGAATCGCTGATTCGATCACCATTCCTTCTAGAAGAATTCGTTCACTTCGGGCTTAATTCACCAAGTCAATGACCATTACCATTAAAATGAAACAATGGCACACTCGATTCATTAAAAAATCAATTCGTTCGCGAACGGCTCATATAACATATTTTCTCTGACACATGAAGACTCGTCGCATCGAGGGCTTGAATCAAAAATATATTGATGATTCAACAACGATTCTTCCCGAAGGAATTCGTCCACTTCGCGCTAAATTCACTAAATCAATCACTATTACCATTCTTAGGAATTGATGGCACATTAGTTTCATTAATAATCAATTCGTTCGCGAACTATTCACATGGCTGATATTTTCTTCCTCACATATTAGACTCATCGCGTCAACGGCTTGAATCAAAAATACATTGCGAATTTCGTCACTGATTCGATTACGATTCCTGCTAAAAGAATTCGTTCAATTTGCGCTTAATTCAATAAAACGATGACTAATACCGTTCAAACGAAATGCTGGCAGAAAAGATTCATTAATGGTCAATTCGTTCGCGAACGATTCGTTAATGATATTCATTTGAATAAGATTCGTTTAAAGAACTACTCAACGTTCATTTACGATCCTCTTAGAAAGAATTCGTTCATTCCACGCTTGATTTGCCAAGTCAATAAATACATAATTCAAATAAAACAATAGCACGTTTCGATTCATTAATTATAAATTCGTTCGCGAACGATTCATACGACTGATATTTCCTCTCTTACACAAAACTTATCGCGTCATAGACTTGAATCAAAAATATACTGACGATTCGGTCACTGATTCGATTACGAGTACTTCTGAAAGAACTCATTCGCTAACTTTTACTTCACCATAAGGAATAACCACAAACACAATTTGTTCACAAAATACGTTTACCCATTTATTTCATCAATGATCAATTCGTTCGCGAACGATTCATCAGACTGATGTCTTTACTCTTGCAGACAAACAGGGTTGGGTCGTTCGCGAACGCTCATTTTGAAAATAAAATGGTTACGTTGTTCGTTCAGTTCAGTTCAAGTTCATTTGAAAAAAAAAGCGTTAAGTTCGCATTCACATTCATGATTAATTATGATCACGTTCATTTGAATAGAAAGGTTGACGAACGTGAACGATTTATGTTCACGAACGACTCATCCTTGTACAGTACATACGAGTCGTAAACACGGATTTGAATTGAAGATTCGTTATCGCGAAGAACGACGGACCTGCTCATTTAATGAATCAGTGAGTCATTCGTTCGTGAACGATTCATTTTTTTCACTTTTACGTTTTTGCAGTTCTCATTTAATCTACGACCGAATTCTGTATATTGGATTAATTCGTTCCTTTCCAAATGATTCAATTTTTCACAGAAGATTCGTTCAATAACGTTATGTCGGATGCAAACAAGGCAACAGAGCTCCTTCTGAGGGGCCTGGAGCATAATTGGAACGGAAAGGAGACATACTCTTGAGCTATACTTCAACATTTCTGTAGCCGGAGGCGGAAATTTCAAATTGACGGAGTCTAGCTCCGGAGCTGGAGCTTAGTAATGAAAATGAATGGAGCTGGATTTTGTATTCTAGAAGGAGCACTCTTCAAGTACAATTAAGTGGTTAATTTTCAATTTTTTTCACCTTAACCTCAGGTGCTCCGGAGTTACTTAGAGAGTAAGCTCTTGGTGCTACGAAGCTGGAGCCTTTTCTAATGCCTTATCCGGCTTTGGGACTGGAGCTTCGTGAAAAAATATGGTCCATCGATGCCTAGTTGAAAAGTTAAAACTATCCAAGGCTTCAGAGGACGGTATGAAAAGTACACGTCAGAATTTCAGCATAGCTCGATTCGGAGCGGCGCTAATTGTGGATTACATCTCTTTCAAAATTATATGGAGGGACCCCCCCCCTCTTGATAGACTTAGAGAGCTGGTTTTTGTACAACATTTGATACAATTTTACAAAATTTCGGCCCCTCTCAATCGCTTAATCGAATTTTTAATGCTGCTGAATTTTAAATCATGGTCATCCTCATTCATTATATATTCGAGCCAGCTCAAACTTAAGCCAAATGAACGAATTCAGTCAATTTTGGTCGATATTGTGAATCCTGTGAAGGATTCACGAAAAAAGAACTCAAAACGCGTTCAAGTCATCATCATTCGAGCTCCGACAACTTTCCGATAATATTAATAGCTCAACGTGACTCAAAACAAAAACCAAATCTCAAACACCCCAACCCCTCCTTTCACAACCGCACCCTTCATCAACACAACACTACCGGCTATCACTTACCAGCTTGGGTTTTACACAGTCCGGCCGTTTTTGGTGTATTAGATGTGAGCGGCGTAGGCTTATGGGCCTGCCCGGTAGCTCTATATAAGGCCATTACCCATAAATGGCACTCGTTTTCGTCGTCACACGCCCATAAAATACTATCGCCTTCTTTGACGGCGTTGAAAAAATACCGGCCTCCTTCGAGGTCTGCAAAAAGTACCGAAATATCATTTCTAACACAACCAGACAACAGCGCCCCCTTCGAATCGTTATTTTCCTCCTTACCCATTCCGACCATCAGCTGTGCTGAAACAACGAAATACTCAAATTAGCAAATTCGTTAACGATTATCGCGACCAGTTTCGTATAACTCCTCGCCTAGAATTTCGTTCGCCCTCCTCCATCACGTCAACCGCCTCGCACGTATAAAATACTCAAACCTCACCGTTATTAGCCTCGATATAATCCACAGTGTATCCGTCCAACTGCATCATTTCCGTCGGCTCTGAGCGTTTCTCTTTGTAACTGCACATGGCAAAAGTGTACTGCGATACTTGTACTAAAACGTAGTATCGTTTTTTCCATTTTTTCCAAACGGATTTTCCGACCGCGTAAAGATACCTGTAAATTCGAATCGACCGGCAGTCTTTAAAATATCCAACTACCTAATACCTATCCTACCCTGCAGGAGTAAAATATGGCCAATTTTCAGCACATACCCGCAATGCTTCATATTCAATGGTTTTTCCATTCGACAAATGATCTTTATACGTAGATCTTGATCGGGACAGTTTTTAGGTACGACCATCTTATACCATTCGGGAACCTGATCGAACGATGAATATTTTAGAATCGTTCGAAAACAAATACTGCTTTCTTTCTATTTCGGATATAAATTCAAGCAAATATCGTTCTTTACCTTCGAAGTGAGCGGAGTCGGTTTGATGATCACTTTACCAAGCTCTTTATCTTCCAAAGCTAACATGCCAGGGTTTTCAGTGTATAACTTGACCTTGACTATGGGAAGGGGATGCATGGTGGTGAAATCTCCTTGCGTATCCCACCTACGATAAGTAAACCAAAAATGATTTTATACTCCGATTTCCATGGAAGTGAAATCAGCTCAATGATCATTGGTCAGCTCTGGTCATCTTTGGTTTACGTTAAAGAAGTTGTGCTCCTTGAGCAAAGTAAGAGTAAAAATGTGTTTTTTCTCTTTATTTTCAAGGATTGGTGCTTTCAATTTTTCATAGATTGAAGTTGGTAAAGTAATTCGAACTAACGAGGGAATGGTCAGAAGTGTTCATCGCCAATTTGCATAAATGGTTGTCTATCGTGTAGTATTTCAGGCGTCTACAAAAGTACCATATTTTTTTTTGACCGGCACGGAGCTAGTTTTCACGCATTGCAGGGTTGCCAATATTGAAAAAGTAGTATGGCAACATTATCATTTCATATTTAAAAAAATAACATAGTCGTAGGGCAGAAAGCTTAAAGACCAAAGAAATGAATAAAAACGGTCTAATAACAAGTTGCCTAATTCAAAGTTTGAAGGGTTAGTAACTCAAAAAAATCCAGAGTTCTTTTCATCAAGAAAGACTAAATAATAATACACGCAGTCCCTTCAATTTTCAAGATTGGCAAGTTTTACAACGAACAATTTTGGTTCGCCTTGAAAAGTTAAGTAAGAACCATGAACCACAAAGCATCATTCTTCGAATTTTGAATGTTTTTTGAATTAATGCCCTTTCAAATTTCGAATTAGGAAACTTGTTTATATCCTGTGAAGCTAAAGAATAGAATTAGCATAGATTTCTAGTACTGGCAGACCCAAGTTCAACTATGATAGTCTGACCGCCCTTTTTCTCCGTAGGTAGCGCTGTACAGGCATTTGGAAACTAAACAAATCAATTGCAAAATTTCGATCTGATCATAAACTTATTTAGCGCACCTTGTAGATACAAATTTTTCCTTCAAATTTTATCATGTACACATTTTGCCTAGTTCCATTATTGAAGGAGCAACATTCGTTTGAATTTTATGAGCCCCTTCGAATAATCGACTTAGGCAAATTTTGTATATGACTAAAAATGCGGCAAAAGTTGTCTACTGCAAGTAGCACTATTCAAAACCACGATTGGGACAAATTTTTCATTTTCAAAATTTTACATTATTCCAATTACACCCCCCCCCCTATCCCCCGGAGTAAAATTTTCAGCACGAAAAGTTTACTTAAATCGTGGTTTTGATTGATGGATCTTGTAGTAGATGACTTTTGGAGGATTTTTAGTGATATACAAACTTTTCCTACGTTGATTATTTGAAGGGGCACCTTAAATTCACATAAATTCTGTCCCTTCAACAATAGAGATAGGCAAAATGTATATAAGACGAAATATATTTAAAAAAATTTGTCTTCAAAATCCGCCACTTAAATCGATAATCAGATCAAAATTCTGAAATTGCTCATTTGTTAAATTTTCAGATGCCTATACAACGCTATGTATTACTTTTTCTATGTTGGCAACACTGTCATGCGAAAATTGGCCCCGCACCAAGAAAAAAAATTTGTTATGTATGTAGGCTCCTTAGGTACTACACAACTGCCAACTATTTATGTAGATTGGCGAAGGACACTTCTAGCCGTTCCCTTGTAAGTTGAATGCATAAAAAATTTTGACCTTCATACAAGATGTCCGAAAAAAAATACAAAATATATTTTTCTAAAAAACATCAAATGGATGGAATATGTTTTAGTTTGATTTTTTGGCGACACACATTCGAGTGATTTTTCTCAATATTTCAGTTTTGAAACCGGTTTAGTATTTAGCAAACCGGTTTATACAAATTTCAAAAAAATTCATGGTGTGAAAAAAATTTCAAATTGAAGTTTTAGAGTTTTAAATATTGGTCATTTTTCATCTTAAAACTTTATTTTCATCTCGCACTGGAGATGAGCAATACCTTCAGGAAGTGAAGGGGCATTAAAATTTCTCAAAATGTACCAAAGTTCATCTGTTAATTGGAAAAAAATTACGAAACAAAAAATACAACAGTGTTAAAAGTTTGAAAAACTATATTTAAAATTTTCAACGTCTTAAAATTTGATTAGCTGCTTCCTGCAGCCAGTTTCTGACATTGTCCCAAAAACCATAGATATGAAAAAAATTTTATCGTAGGTTAAAAAGCTTTAAAAAGCAATTTTTTTTTCTAGTTGGAAGATGAGAGGTCGGGAATCTTCAGGTGAATCCCCCCCTCCCACACACACACACACACCGACTACAGGGGCTCTTCGTGGCAAGTGGAAAAAATTGTGAGATGAAAAATGACCAAAGTTTAAAATTCAACAACTTCAATTTCAAATTTTTTCGCAATATCAATTTGTTGAAAATTTATGATAACCAATTGGGAACTAATAAACTGGTTTCAATACTGAAAAACGGGGGGGGGGGGGGGGGGGGGGGGCGGCGCACTTCAATATTTACTGTGAGAGAATCGAACTAGAATATACCTTTCCTAGTTTTTTTTTTTTTGGGGGGGGGACACCCTGTACATAGGCCAAAATAATTTTCATCTTTTTAAGAAGCACTCAACGATATTTAAATAATTTCATCAACTTCAATCGCTAACTGAATTTGTTCTTTTTTGAAACAAAATCCTCCCTGCTTCTTCTCCCACCTGCGTATTCGAACAATAGATAGGTAAAAAAACAACTCACATCGGTTTAGAAGCTTCAGCTTGATCAGTTTGTAATTTTTCGCCTCCCTCGACTTCCATCGTACAATACACGATTCTATTGGGTGATAAAGTTTTCAGTCCTTTGACCTCCAATACAACCACCTGGAACATTAATCAACGTATCTATAAGATCCATCTGAACCATCAAAAAGATTCCGATTCCAACGAAACGAAAAGCAATACGTACCTCGAGCTGGAACGACAATACTACGTCCATTTTGGTAAGATGCATCTCCGAGTCGGCTAATTCGCTGTCTAGCTTCGCCAACGCCGATGAAGACCTTCGAACAGCAAAACTGTTAATTACGATCCGCGATTAGAACACCCAGCAGAGTACCAGCCTTTCGGAGGGGCCATCTACTCTACACCTACCTCGGATTATAACGTTTCAATTTGGGCAGACCGTATTTCGCATCTACGGTGCCTTTTGATACCGGTAACGATTCCAGATTAGCCATTAACGTATTAATATTATTTTTTAATTCGTCTATGTACATCATATCCATTTCTTTTAGAATGAATTTTGGTAACAATTTTTTATTCTGTTATGAAAATGAGAGCGAAACAAAAACAAAAGCGATTATTCGACTAATCTAGGCGCAGGCGAGGTATTCCAAGTACGAAAATACTATGTAATTCTAGCTCACTTTTTCAAATTCTTGCACTTGCTGCATTCTACCATCTAATTCACGACGTATAGCTGCCGCTTGCTCATCCGCCGAGTCCAGCTGCCCAATTAAAGCAACGTAGAAGCGGATTATATTACATGAATTAAGGATTTATCTCACCTCTTACCCCGTCCGTCGAGTGTGCATGGCAGGAGAATTTGAATTCGGAAAATTTCATTTCGAATAATGACCCTATTAGAGTTTAGGGGTAGGTATTAGGGTGCTTTTACTTTTTTTATTTTTGAAAGTTCAAAAATTATAGAAGGTGGCCGAATGAAAAAAAAGTGGCAAAATGACGTCAAAAAAGCTGCTGAGAAGTCAGGAGACTCCAAGAAGAATTTTTTTTTTAATCCGGAAAGCATAAAATATTCCTAATTGCTTGAGAAATTTTTTCGAGTTGACAGCACAGAAAGGAGTTCCTCCCCCACCCCCTCCCCCAACCAATTATATTTCAAACTCGCTGCAGCAAGAACTTGCTCTAATCACCTGCCAACAACATCGAACATTATGTCTAATCACTAGCTTAGTAGGCGAAAATATGAAAAAGAAATCATGGAATTCAGGTGCAAGGGGATTAAAAGTATTCTAATCTTGAAATGAAACTTTCACGGCAGATCATTTTATCGTGGATTATTCAAAAGTTGAAATTGAAGCGATGAAGACTCGCTTCATTCACAACGAAATATACTTACATCCGTTTCTTTCACAAGTTACGAGCTCGGCGAAGATGCAGAGGTAAATTTATGTGGTGGATGGGAACCCCTCCCTCACATTCACTAGTTGTCAAAGAGACTAGCAAAAGTCGACAAATTCAACCAAAGTTTAGAAAACCACATACTGCTGGAGAATAAAAAAAAAATTAAAGAGACAGACGAAACATTTTCGGCCTCTTGGTCAAAATTTTTCGAAAAATTGTAAACCTTTCAGTGAAGTATTACATATGGGTTTAATGGGTTCAACTCCCCTGCCCCTGTTGGGTTCAGAAAAATCAAAACTGAAATTCTTTATTTCATGTCGTAAAATTTCAAAATACGGGGTGTTTCAGGAGTGGACGATAATATTAAGAGAGGTGGTACACCACACCTTGTACATGTGCGTTGTGATGGTTGCCTACCTATCTGAAAATTCATTGCTGCTGTATGGAAAATTAAATTTTTCATTTTAGGTAATAATTTTTGCAACGAGGATTTGAGACCAAGAAAATGATAATTGGATGATTAAAAGAATAATAAATGAGAGTTGAATGGAAAAAAACGTGTAAAAAAAAATCTTGCAACCATTTTTTTTTCGAAATATTTCAAAAAAGTTCGAAGTTACATGCCAACATTATGCATCAAGAGTATAGCCCTGAGTTTGCTCTTTCAAAATGGTTCTCTCCTTCAGATCCGTATCACTCTTATTTTTCAAATTATAAAGTATTAAAACCAAAAAGGATATAATAAAATCATTCGAAATTTATTACCTAAAATGAAAAATTGAATTTTGCATACAGCAGTAATTAATCTCTAGATAGGTAGGCAACCATCATAACGCGCATGTACAAGGTCTGGTGTACCACCCCTTTAATATTATTGTCCACTCCCGAAACAACCTGTAAACATTTTTGACGATTAAAAAATTATATATTTTTTAAAATTCGGTTCGGTCATACTTATACCTTTTGATTCTCTAATTTTTAGGGACTGAAACTCATGTCATCCTTTGTATGGGGGGGGGGGGGGGGGGGAAAAAAAAAAAAAAATAAAAGATGAAAAAAATCGACATCATTGTCGATATTTAGTCACACTTTCTATGTCAATTTGTCTAGTTTTTTTTATATGTGCTTTTGTAGGGGCATTCGGCTGCACTATGGCGTCACACACGTTTAAAAGTGCACTCAAGTGAACCACCTATCACTAGGATGACCTGGGGTCAAAATAAAGTTCTGCCCAAATTTGGAGGGAGGGGGTTTTGAGGGGTTAATATCGCGAAAAATGTTCGGTTTTGAGCCGATCGATAGACTATTCAAAATTGTACAACATATCCAAAAATTTGTCTCCTGGGTCAATCAGGAGAGAGGGGTGGTATTCGTGTTTTCTCCTTTTTTGACCTCGAAAAAAGTCTATTCCTCTCCTATTTCACCTTCAAAACTGAGCTAGGAAGATGAGATTTGGTATGTACACTTGGTAGGAGCCCTAGGATGTGCCGTTGGGGAGGGGGGGGGGGTCTCAACTGTTCAGTTTCATTGCACCCCCCCCCCTCATGGCCCTGGAAATGTGGTTTTT
>FIZR01003788.1:0-12192 GCA_900060175.1 Ferrisia virgata
TTCATAATGCGATCTCACATGTTTTTATTGTAGGTAGATTTCCACATGAAATCATGACAAAAATTTAGTATTTTGAATTTTTATTCGGTCAGCAATTTTGAGTCCGAAACCCCCCCCCCCCATTTTGGAAAATGCCGTCCACGGGCCTAGAGCAAGTTAAAAAAATATGCTTCGGATATTTATACAGAGAACTTTTACTTACTTGAGTGGAGAAAGTGTTATAAAAATTGAAGCCCATTTTTTAAAGGCTCTAGTTACTAAAAATTTTTTAATTGGCTTTAAGCAGGTTTTTCAAGTTGTCAACTTATGTTTTCGGTCATTAGCTAGATTTTCTGTCATATTGTCAATGAAAATCAGATTATTACCGTACATCAGCTAAAGTTGGATGAGTGGGGGGATATCAACAAAGTGCGTTTTGGGGTCTTAGAAGACCATTACGACTATTTTTGGCCAGGTTGGATATTTATTTATATCTTTTTTCCAGTACTAAAAATAACTTGCTTAGCTCGATATCGACCAAAATCGATAAAATTTGGGATTGACCTCGGGTCAAAATTCAGTTGTACTCAAATTTGGAGGAGAAGGCGCTGAGAAGTTAAAATCGCAAAAATTGTCCATTTTTGATCCAATCGATAAGTAGTTCAAAGTTGTATAACATATCCAAAAATCAGCATCCTAAGTCAATTAGGTTGGGAAATATGATGGTCGTCCACCTTTTTGACCTTGAAAAAGTGTCGTTTCTCCCCTATCTACCCTCCAAATTGATGTTTGATGTTGAAATTTGGTACGTAGAGATTGCAGACTTGATAGGAGCCATACCTGTACCTCTTGGAATTTCTACTATTCAGACTCATTGCTCCCCTTTACAGTCCCGAAAATGTGGTTTTTTAGACGGGTTATTTTATGTTTTGAGCTTGTTTCTCTCATAACTCCCCTTCAAATTGAGTTAAAAAGTTGAAATTTGGTGTGTAGATTTGGTATAGGTCACAGAGATGTGTTTTTTGGGAGTTTCAACTTTTCAGCCTCATTACACCCCATCATAACCCCCAAAATCAAATTTTTGGTAAGTTTTTCTTGTTTTTTGAGTTTATTCTTCGTATGACTCCCCTCCAAATTAAGCTAGGAAGTTGAAATTTGGTATGTAGATTTAGTACATATAAGTCCTAAATGTACCTTTCGAAGGTTTCGATTTTTCAGCCTCACTGCACCCCCCCCCCCCCGGGGGGCAGTCCTAAAAATGTAGTTTTTTTGTCGGTTTTTCTAATTTTTTGGATTTTTTCCTCGCATAACTTCCCAAAAATGGGACTTGAGATTTTCACAAGTACTATAAATGAAATAACGAGATGCATGTTTGGTGTGTGTTTTGATCTGTAATCAATTTTTCAAACTATCTAAAGAATTAATTAAAAATTTCTGCAATCATAAAAAAGCAAAATTTACCGTGCAAAAATTACAAATTTTAATATTTTAAGTTCAATCTTCAGTAAGTATTCATCATTTTTATAGTGTTCTTTCAGGCCAGTGGGAGGGGGGGGGGATGCCTTGTGGCAAAAAGTAAAATTTGTGGCTCAAAATACACGCCCTAAGAAATACATGTGCAACTGTGTCGTGTAAGCGGGTCACTAAATTTTTTATCGAAATTTCAGGGATGATGAGGAGTGTACGAGTATTTGGGATGTGAAGATATTCGTTTTATATGATTTTTGGTAGAGATAGAGAAACTTTTAGAGTGGTTTATGTAAAATTGGTGAGCAGTGTCGATTGGTGAGGAATAAGGATGTGGAAAAAGTATGAACAGGTAGGAGATTTTGTTTAGAGGGTCAAGGAAACGGATCACATGAAAGTGAATGGTAATAGTACAGCAGAAACTCGTAAAAAACTGCTATTGATGAAACAGTTTTGAAATTTTGCACATTTATCACTTGGGCCAATCACAGTGTTGCTATTAATGGTACTTTTTCCAGATTTTATGATTAAAACCCGATCAGGGACAATATTACTAGTTAACCACGGAACAATTAGTGAGTTTTTTTTTATGAAAAATAGAATTTTACCACCTAAGCACCACCCCAAATGAGGTGCTTGTTGGGGTCAAATGGGCCAAGGCGTAAAGAGATTTGTCCCAAAATGGAAATTGAGGAGTCACTAAGGCGTAAATCAGTGCCCTGGGAGTTTGGCACTACTCGGCTATGATTTTATATTGGTCCAAGTTGTAAATATGCTAACTTTCAAAACTGTTTCAGCAATAGCTGTTTTCTCGAAAAAAATATGCAAATTGCTGCTATACTATAAGCTGTGTATTGAAAACTCGGAGATAGGTTAAGATGGTTTTTTTTTCTAGAAAGGAAGGAAGTAAAAAAAGAAAGGGATGGAAGTTGGTTTCGAAGGGTGGGATTTGATGGATAATTGCCACTATTGGGAGATCCGAGATTTGATGTAGAGTTATTAGAGGTAATTTCAAGAAGATGCGTGGCTTCGCTGGTAGCTTGATCAGTGACTTTGTGGCCAAGTATAGCTGCATGATTTGAAATTCACGTATTTAGAACTTGACCAGGTGTGATCAGTA
The DNA here is from genome assembly GCA_900060175.1 of Ferrisia virgata. Classification (NCBI taxonomy): domain Eukaryota; kingdom Metazoa; phylum Arthropoda; class Insecta; order Hemiptera; family Pseudococcidae; genus Ferrisia; species Ferrisia virgata. The sequence goes on from FIZR01003788.1 coordinate 2,567, forward strand.
ATGGGATCCGAGAAGGAAAAGGAAATACAAAGTGAGGACTGTTAAAAATTGCATTTGATTGTATCAGCAATGAAGGTAGAAAGGTGGGTAATTTTTCGATAAATTTTCATGCCAAGTTTCAGGGGATTAGCTCTTCATCAGTGTTTTTTGTCCTCCATTAAAATATCTGCGTGCCTTTTAAGATTTTATAAAGTTGTCAAAACCAGTTTTTAAAAATATTCAACGTGAAAGCCCCGGTGAAAAGTAATTTAAAAATTTGACAATAATGTTCGCGACAATTTTCTAAGCAGCATCAGTGTTATCAAATATCGGTGTACTTTTTGTGTATCTGTGCTGCGAACAATAACGTAAGTATTCGAGGAAATTGACACCATTTCGGCGATAAAATTGAAACTACAGCAACCATTTCGAAATATATTGTATTCAACGATTCGTACACGTACAAGTATACATACGTATAAGTGAGCTGATAGTATGTGTGCGAGCGGGTACTGTAAATGAAAATAGGAAATGAAAACGCAAACACTTGGAAAACCTTTGAAAAATAATTTATTTTTTATTATCGTAAATGGTACAGAATGAAAGGTGGTGGAAACCTTATTTTTCGTGATATTTTTCCATGTACGTAGGTATATCGTACTATACTGTAAGTAAGTATACCGTCGACGAGGTAGGAAAAGGAGGAAAAAAAATGCTGTCATATGTCTCCGTTTCAAAACGGGATCGTATCGTATATGTAAATCGCAATTTCTTTCGTAAAAATTTCTTCTTTTTGATCGATTTCATTTTTCGACGGTGCGCAAAACGCCCTCTTCGGAGAATACTTTATTCTTTGTCATTTTGAAGAGTAAATAAAATAACTTTTTTTTTTTATTCGCGTATATATTTACATATATGTACATACGTGCTTTTTGGAACACGAGCTGAAATAAAAAAAAAACTAGCAGAATGTTTGAAAATATTTTACGTATACTCTGTTGCCCGTTTCGTCATTTTTATACGTAGAATAAAATGGTATTTACGTTGCGATTTTATGTCTGGTAAGAGCTTGTATTATACAGACGTGGTTTGGTTATATTTTTTAATTTTTCAGAATCGTACAATATGGACTTTCGAAATTGAAATCATTCTAGGATCAAGATTACTCTTATTTGCGGAATAAATTGAAGGGTGTGAATTGATATGTAGAAAACGTGCGTGCGCGGTTTTTTTTTATACATAGCAGTGTGTGGGTGTGTTACGCGAAAGGATTACGTTTAAATCTCCTCGAGTCGATGTTGTTTGATTTATTCGTGGAAAATTATAAAGGTACATAAAAATATTTAAAAAAAGCGTTGCAATTCGTTGCTTTTTGAGACTGATTTTCGTTAAATAAAGGAAATTCGCGAATTGTTCGTCGTTAGAATAAAAATAAAAAGAAGCGCTCTTTGATGTTTTTTCTTGGCCAGTGGTAAAGATATAGGTGAATATTGGATGAATAGGTGAACCCTTCAAAAGACACATCTGGAACACCTATACTAAATCCATGAATCAAATTTCAACTTGACAAAAAAAGGGGATGCAATGTAACTCAAAAGTCGAAACCTTCTACTTAAAAAAAATGAACCACCTAGCTCAACTTGGAACGAAGCAGGGACGTCGCTTTGGGGCTGGGGGTGAGTCAGCTGAGAAAGTTGGTAAAAAACTTGTAAATTGTGAAAAGTTGGCAAAAAATTGATCAAGAAAAAAAGAGAAAAATTGTGCCAACTACACTACTTACCAACATGAATTTAAAACTTCTAAAAACACAATTTTAATGTAAAAAAAAAAAATTTTTTTCGAAATTTCGTCCTTGCTTCGCTCGGGCACATATATTTGTCTTTTACTTCACTTTTGTCCAAATTAATGAAAACTTCTAAAAATCCAATTTTATTTGCTATTTCATTTGTTTTTTTTTTCAATTTGACAAACTTACGAATATGCATTTGAAATTTCTAAAAATGCAATTTCAGTACAAAAAAATCAATTTTTTTCAAAATTTCGCTCTCGTTTCGCTCGGGTATAAATATTTTCATTTTTTATTTCAATTTTGTGAACTTGGGTTGCAAAAACAAAGCTTTTTACACCTGAGAAACCATGTGTATTAATTTTCAAAAAAATTGGAAAAGTTGGTATAAGTTATAGATTTAAGTTGGCAAATTTTTCATTTTCATCCGCCCCGGAAGTTGGCTTCGCTACGTTCTTGAAGAAAAGATATAAGTAGTGAGGGGGTTTTAAAATTTTTTTGACAAGGGAGCTATTCCAAGTGCTACAAGCCAAATGAAAAGAAAAATTATACAGCTGTGTGAAGCATTCAAAATTACCCTTACAGCCAAAATTCATTGCAGATAACACTGTAAAATTAACGAAAACAAAATAACTTGACTTTATATCCAGTTTAGGATGTAATTTTTTTCATGGGCCACCTGAGGTGGGGTAGTCACCCTGATTCGCGTGCAATGTCTCGGGAGTGAATTTATAACAATGTGAAATTTACCTTGTGAAAAAAATTGGTAAAAGTGAAATAATGAAGTAACTCGATTTCATGTTGCGTTTATGTGGTATTTTTTTCACCACATACTACCTTCGATGCAAACCTCCTGGAATTTATTCGGTGTACAGTCGAGTTATTTCATTTTTTCAATTTTTTAAAAACTTGCATAGCTGCTGATCCACCCTCTCTCTCTTATGGTGTTACAAGCGGATTTAAGCGACTACCTCACCTGTAGGTGGCCCTAAACGAGAGCAGTAAATAAAAAAAAATATATGCCCTTTGTTAATTTTTCTCCCCTCCCCCAATGAAGCTTACAGGCTAAAATTTTATCTATATGGGTAATTTTGAATGCTCAACATTGCTGTAAAAAAATGTTTCATCTGCGGGGTAGCTCCCATGTGAGTAATACGATGGTATATAAAATTTTAAGCTCCATTTTCTATGTCATATTGTCAATGAAAACCAGACTATTACAGTCCATCGACTTATGATGGATGAGGGGGGATGTCAACAAAACCTGTTTTGGGGTGCTAGATGACCATTACAACCAATTTTGGCCATATCAGATATTTGTTTTTAATTTTTTCATCTCCACCGCCCCTCCAACGCTCTCGAAACTAAAAATCATTTGCTCGGTTCGATACTGGCCAAAATCGATAAAATTTGGGAAATAGACTGGAATTAACGGCAGATTTGATATTCTGGAGTGAGGATGACTTTGGATCAAAAATTCAGTTGTACCCAAATTTGGGGTAAGGGGTGCTGAGGTGCTAATGTCGCAAAAAATATTATTTTTTGAGCCAACCGATAAACAATCCCAAAAATCAACCTCCTGGCTCAATTAAGAGGAGAAATGTGAGAGGAGAGCTGCCCCCCCCCCCGATCTCTGTAATGTACTCGAAAAACGAATGAAACAAAAAAACGATCAGAGAAGTACTTTTTTGAGGCCAAAAATCGAAACCATCAAAATGGCACATTCAGGGCACCTCTTAAAGGTTCGGTTTCAATTTTGAAGAGAGATATGCGTGAACTATCATTTTTTGGGGTCTATAATAGAGAAAACTCATTTTTTGTCTCCTTGGTATGCAACTTTTGATTTTTTTGTAGTTTTGGCCCCTTAGTAAGCCTTTCCTAAAATTTGGACATCCCTAAATTTTGACCCAAGGTTGTCCCCTTACATATTTATCAAAACTGCTCCCAATCGAACCCTTCTGCCCAAATTTGGCTAATTTTGATTGGTATCGAGTCGAGTAAAATAATAGGAATAAGTATCCGATGTGACTAAAAATGGTATCAATGTGATTCTAGAATTTTAAAACGATCCTCGTCGATTACTCCCCTCCCCCTTCTCCACCTCTTCATAGGCTGATTCCCATTGACAATGTGACGTAGAAAATGTGGCTACCAAACGGTAAAGTGTTTCGTTCGTCGTATGCAGAAAAAGTCTAATAATTTGCGAAAAATAAAAAAAGCTTCAAAATAGTAGGCTACCTACTTGAACAGGCGTACGTAGGCAGGACGAGTTTAACACTCGTATCTCATACACGTATACGTAGGTATAGCTAACAAAATGACATATAAGCTGAGTATACAGATACACGTATACCTACGTACGTACGTACGTTACGTGTTTCAGGTGAAGGAAATGAAAGCTCGAAAAATTGGACTGGAGGTGGGTTGTGCAAGGTTTGAAGATTCGCGCGTGGAAATTATCTAAAACAGAAGAAATAAAAGAGAGGTACACATCAGAATTACAAACGCAGAAAGAGCAAAACTCTGTACCGTTATTAAGAACTCATTTTGAAAACATGCGAAATTCATCCTCCATTAATCCGTCTTCATATTTCATTTTATATATTTCATTCAATCCTCGTCACTTCGAAAATGTCTTAGAGACAAAACGGAAATACCTTTATAACAGTTTTCAAACGATATTAAATTACACTATCAATTACAAGTTTAGAAAATAAGACGTCACCTAGCGAGGAGGTGCGCCGCTTGTTTCATAGACGAACTCGTAAATTTACTCGTACTCTTTTCGTAAAAGTTGATACACACTGTATGGTATTTTAACAGCGAACGAAATTTATCTTTTTCTTTGTTTTCAAAAGTTTACTGTTTAGGTACGAAATTTAAATGAAAATCTATACCTATCTGCTTAGCTGTGTTGCTTTTCTCGTCGCGTCGTATATTACGTTGAACGAGATCGAGATTCAATAATACCAATGCCTTCTGAACGATTCGATCAATTGAAGTGAAATTTGTATATATATACATATAGGTGAAAAGTATTATCCAACGATACATTGTTTGCTGTAATTTACAAAGTATACAGACACGAAAAAAATTGTGAGTCATCGCGTGTATGTAAGATTCGCTGACCAGCATGAAGGCCCCGAACTGTACACAGTAGGTACGTTCGTACGTATCGGTTACATACATAATATAAACATGAACCTGTAATACGTCTCCTTGAACTTGTGTATCTTGACATTGAATACCGTCAAAATAATCCAATTTACAATTATTATACCTACCATTAACAATGACTGTGTCAGAAATCTATGTAGATACATGTATAATGTACATAGTACTACATACGTATTAACATATAAATATGTATAAATTATTGATGTGCAAAGATTATAAATTATTATTACGTGCGATAGTAAAATTTTATTTTTATATTACCTCCATGTTGGAGTGATTTAAATATGAATAGAGAAGCATTTCCGCTACTTCCGGTTTAAAATTTACACTTGATACGGTGGTTGATATAGTTGTGGTGGGGGGAGGGGGCGAAGTTAATCGTGAGTGGCGCCCTAGGGTAACCAAATTCGAAGTCCGGTTGTGGTGAAAAAAATTGACTACCACGCATCGACTATCGGCCATTTAATATTTACTGCACCTGTTTTAGAAACTTAAATATTACATAGAAGTGTCATTGCTATAAATATCAAATAGAAATCTATCTCGAAACGAATAAATCATCGCTTCGATTTTGGAATCATCTCTTCGGACAATTGACTGTGATATTATGATTGGTCGATTCCATTTCACTTTTCTCTAGAGTATTGTTGAGAAAAAAGGAAAACTTTAACACGGTAAAATGAAACTGTTTTCTTTTTATATACCATCCTTGTATTTCTATTTCATTTCAACTTTTTTCTTAGCATAATTTTGTTTCGTTTGTGTGCGCAAAGTCTTTTTTCTTATATCCTCCGTGGTCTACGATGAAATTCACTTAGGTATACCTGTACCTACCTACCTAACTACCTATTCGAAACTCGTTCCATTTATATTTTTATATTTCTTTGGCGCTTATTTGAAAAATTCTAAAATATTTCTTATTGTTTTTCTTTTCTTTTTTTTTTTTCCTTCGAAACGAATGAAAATATTTTCGAAAAATACCTGATACGCTCGTGTTACCTGAGAATTCTCGTCGTACCGGAACTTCATACTTTTTAGAGTATGGTATGTGGTTGCGACTTTTGATAATGTAGAAGAAGAATATTTCGGATTTTTTTTTTATTTTTGAAAAATATACGATTCATTGAATTCTTTATCAGGTACTTTCGGACTGATGTTGAAATATTTTTGTCTTTAGGATTGTGTATGGGCGTTGTTTTTCTACGAATTGAATGCTTGTTATGTCTGCAAAAAAAAAAAATTGGTGAAAGTTCAATGAAATGGGGAAAGTTATTAATTTGATTAATTATTCGAAATTTATCTTTTGAAATTTTATTTTTATGTATTAATGATGTTTATGTTTATTTTTTTGTTTGAAAATTTTGAATAATTTAAGAGTAGGTATTTTTTTGTTTTATTTATGAATTTTAGTTATATTAATCGAATTCAATCGTGTTCCTATTGATTTTTTGAAAATTAAGTTTCAATTGATTTTAAAAATAAATTTACAGTTTTATTATATTAATTTGAGTACCGAAATTTGAAAAAAATTGCTTCGCAAATTTCCAAAATTCACTCAGTTTGCCTGAAAAAATTTCTAATGATCCCTCTAGTTGAATAATTTGTAAAAGTAAGTTTAAGCTAGTTCACATTCCTATATTTTTTTACGTAGTGAAGGTCTATGAAGTAACAGATGTTCGTAAAGTAGTTGAAATATAGAAGAAAATTTTGTAGAAACGCGCAATAGTTTTCTTTTAGTCTAATTGCTATAAATAATTACGGAACCCTCAACTTTTGAAAACACCAGAATAATCCTTAAAAACGTTGATTTTCCAACTTTTTATTTCAAATTTCTAGTAATAAAATTCAAAAATATGGTAAAAATAAATTCATTTTTTGTAAAATTATTTTTTAAAAATTTGAATTTTTGTTCATTGTTGGAGGGGGGGGGGGAATAGAGGAGAAGTTTATACACGTTGAGTTCGAGGTAAGTACTTTAATACCAGTTCAAAATTACCACTAAAACATTTCAAATTAAATTTTTTTTCAAAGGTAGGGGGACTTTAAAGAGTGAAACTGGATGGTGCGGTAAAAATTTGGAGGTTCCAACTTAGATCCTTTGTACGTCGATTTTAAAATTTTTTGAATTTTAATGAACAATTGTGGTAAGTTTTCAGCATTAATATGTATCATTCTTTACTATTTCTTTTTTATACGACTATTTGAAAAACTGTAAGGAATTTTTTTTTACGAGAATGCTCCCCAGAAATGGATGTAAAACATCAATTTTAAATGACTAAGCAATGTTTCATTTTTTCTCGTATTAGATTTTTTTGGAAGGCTGAAGGCTCGAAAAGAGCGTCATTGGTTGTAATTTTTAATGAATTTTTTTGAAAGTAGAAAAAATAGCTTAAACTTTTGGAGTATCACTTTTACAAAAGATATTTTTAAAGAATCTTTGAAAATAAAGTAAGCGAAAAAACCACCTGAAATGGTTAAAGGACCATTGAGAATAACCTTTATACTTTTTGATGAGATTTTTATGTATTTTTTTTCTGTTTTGGAAGATTTGTAAAAAAAAAAATCACAGAAAACAACGCTTATCATGAATAATTCCCAAAAGGGAAGGATAGAAGGGTGAGAGGCCAGACATCCCTCCTTCACCCCTTAGAATAGGACACTAAACTAACTCATAACTATCTTTATCAAAAATCTGCCCCCCCACCTGTCAATATTGCAACTCCACTCTTACTGTTCAACATCTACTATTCCAATGTCCAGCTTTACATAACATTCAAACAGAACTCAAAATTCAACCAGACCCCCTCAAATTCCGGATGACCCAAATGAAATTAACAAATTCACTTCTCTAATAAAAAAACTAAGCCCCACAAATTCAATCTGATACGCTGACCCTTCCTGGTACGTAAGGAGTGTATATAACCAAGTTGTTGAAGCACTCCATAAAAAAAAAAAAAATTGCAGATACCTAAAAAAAAAACAAAATCCGGCTCACCCTGGTGTTGACTGCTCCTATTTTCTTTGTTTTTAAGAGGTAGGGTCAGCAAAAGTTTACTTTCTTATGCTAAATTATAGTCGATATGTTCCGTAAAAAAAATTTGTTACTTACTCAACCCTCTCCTATTATTCGAAAAAATTCTGAACTCATTCGTTCCGTATTGAGAAATTTTTGGCCTTTCTTGTGCTGCGGGCTAATTAAAATATTCCATTAGAGCGTGTGAAATCGATATTTTGCAAATTTTTTTGGAGGGGAGATGTTTCTGCAAAGTAATTTCCCATTTTATTTTTTTTAAATCGTAACAAATTCTAAAAGTGATATTTTTTGAAAAACCTAGAATTGAAAGGAGCTAGTTGAGGGTCAAGTCAGAAACCTGGGATTTTTTATGGTCCCTTTCAATTTTTTAAGTTTGCAGATGTACTTGCAATTATACTTATCCCTTTATGAACTCTATTCGTATACTTGGTCGCTTGTTCGTAATCCAGCGGGGGGGGGGGAGACCAATAAAATAGGACACCGAATTCTAATTTACTAAAGAAAAAATACATTTATTTATTTAGGTACGGGAATTGGATAATTGTGGAATGCTTCTTATAGACATATCTATCAAATAGCAAAAAAAAGGAAGCACTTATTGAAAATTGCATCATCAATTGATGAAATAGTTCGTGCGCGGCAATAAATGTCATGTACAATTGGAAAATGACTATTGGAGCTTGATTTTCTTGTAAATGTCATAAAAATGTCAGTATTATTGAATCAAAAAGTCGCGTCAGCATCATAGATTATTTTGGTACGTTTCGATATAATACGTAGACATCATTATTTGGTCGTGACAAGTTTATCAATAATATAAAAAGAATTTTTATAATCGTACACTCGAATATATTTGCAACTGCTACGGTTTGAAATTTGAACAATGAGAATACGTTCGTCCGCCGCCACTGACAGTTTTTTTGTTCGATTAAAAACATGTCGTTATTGTAACTTTTCTTTTTTTCAAAAGGAATAAATTTTCCTTGCGGCTAAAATGTTCCAACGAATAAATGTAACTATTCGTCTTGTTATCGTATTTTGTCCCAAATGTGCGGTAAAAATTACACAGCCAACTTGCGAGTAGTATAGGTAAGGTATACGACGTTTGGTTGTATAGTCAATAGGTGTCACCTATACCTGTATAAGCTCGCGTCAAATTTGAAAATACGTATTAAAACAAACACCACGCTATAAAACTAGTACCCTTTTGAAATCTTTACGGATAACAAGAATCGTTGAACGGACGGATGTACAGAATCTAACCTCCTTCTGTACAGCATAGAATAAGAGAAGCGAGTTAACTTCTTATCGGACGTGTGAAAAAAATGTCACATCCGATGGCGTGCAAAAAATAACGTTTCTTTGGAAACGAAAGCCGGTCCGGAAAAATTCACGCCATTTGTGTTCACCGATGTCAATCGCTTTACCATGTCAGGGGTTTTACCGTCAAACTTACCGTGAATTCTTTTGCTTTTTCTTTTGATTTAAATCATTCATTTTTCCTCTCATCTTTCGCTACTTTAACCCGTTCGTTTAATCGGATCTGCTTACTGTATATGTGTTGTAAAGAAACATACGGACGATCGATGTGTGCGTTCGAGTTGAAGGAATAGAACGAAAAAAAAAAAAAAAAAAAAAAAAAAAATTTTT
>FIZR01003790.1:0-13463 GCA_900060175.1 Ferrisia virgata
GTCCCAGCAATCTACCGAAGCAGTCCCTCCATCTAGCCCTCTGTTTACCTTGCCTTCTCTTCCCTGTGTTGAACCAAAAACTTGTTTTGTATGTCCATCGGTTATCTTGTAATCTGGCTATGTGTCCCCCACACCCCCAGTTTTTGTTTTTAACCATTTGTACAGCGCAATTATTTTTAAATTTAGATTTAATCGTTGAAATTTTGACATGGTCTTTTTTTTGGACATTCAAGATGAAACCCATTTTTACTAGTGCCTAAATAGTGTGTTGAAAAATTTGAACTCTGAGACCCAAGAGCAAATCGTCATGCTCATCCTGTTATAGCCTTACATGTGCAAGGTATATTCAATTGCGGTGAAAAACGTTTCGTATTCGGAAATGTTTACTTATTTTCCATCTGAAAAAAAAAGAAAAGAAAACCAGGCTGCCAATTTGAAAACTTTCATTTTTGAAATGTACCTAAGTACCGTAATAGAGATCAACGAAATGTTAAACCATTCTTGGGCGCTGTTCGGGCGCTTTGCTACATGGAATAGCTATACAATTTAGCTCGGTATAGCCTTCAGCATAACAACTTACCGTGAATAATTTCGGTCTTTAGAGGCTCGTAAAACTTTAGCGTATGTACATTTTATCTAAATTACCCTTTAGTTAAAGATTTCCGCTGTTCATCACTTAAACGAAAGAGGTAAATTTCACTTTCTTGAAATATGTATGTAAACACGATATAGATACTTGGAGGCTGCTTGGCACACGATACCGAATAAATGCTCGAATGAAGAGTATTATATGTGTGTATATAGTGTATAGCTTTACGTATGCGGCGGGCCGAATAAAATTCAATTTTGTTAAGGTCTGATGAACGAAGGTACTAGATGGAGGTACCTATAGTACCTAGACTCTCGTATGATAATTTACATGGCAGAGTAAACTTTTAGATGTTTAAAATTAACGTAATAAAGTTCGCTATAAGTAGCGTGGCTTTTGAGTGCGCTGTAATATGTTAATTGAATTCATTACATTAATGTTCGTTTCCTTTTGATGGTGCGGCTTGTAAAGTAGGTGTATTTTGTTTTTACCTGTACGTATGTATACCGTATATGTGTATGTATAACGTTTAAAATACCTATACATGTATGTGCGGATAATTAATAGATTTCTATAGGTTATATAAAATAAAAATTGTGTTAGATTTTTTCTTTCTTCTTCTTCTTTTCCTTTTCTTTTATCACTAATTTCGAATGTTAATTGCGTTACAAGTTCGTGCACGTTATTTTCGAGTACCTATCGTTACACGAGTTGTTATATATTTCGTGATTATGTACCACGTACCACCAGTTGTGTAGGTAGATACATTGCGCTACCGCGATTCTAGCATATTTTTTTTCGAGTCTGTTATAGATACGAAATAGATGTATAATTTTATGATACGCTGAATAATATGCGAGTATTTCGTTGAAGATTCCAAGCCGATGATAAGTTATGCAGGAAAAATTACTCATTAAATGTAAAAATTCGCATTGGGTGACATACCGCCGTTGCATACTTGAACGATTCCGAACATGATAACCGGTTTTCAATTGGTGTTCATGCTCGAATTCGTAATGTTCCCATAAATACATTTTTCACTGTTACTTTCTCTCTGTACGTTCTATTTATCAGCTTCCCTAAAAATATTATGTTACTGCGTTTATGTTTACAAATTTTTCGAAAAGTTATACCTACTGTGTTCGTCATCGGTTGCATAATTTCAACGTTTAAAGGCTTGGAAATCTTTTAAATATTGGTATTTCAGCTCTGAATTGGTTATAATAATGAAATGACATAGGTATAACGTACATACTTATCCGTTATCCATATTATTACTGTATGCATATCGCGATGGAAAAAATTCCACTATATTAATGTGAAAATTCTCCAATCGACTGTATTGTCACGTATCGATAAGTATAGCATTTGGAATCCCCTTTTCTTTTTTTTATCCTGATTTATACCATATTATCAATGAAAACCAAAGCAGTAACGGTATATCGACCTACAGGTGGAGGGAGAGGAGGGGAGAGTATCAACAAAATCCGTTTTGAATTCCTAGAAGATCACTATTTTTGACCATGGTAGATGTTAATTTTTATTTTCCCGAAATTAGAAAAAATTATTTGTTCAGCTCAATAATGACAAAAATCTATCAAATTAGTGGAATATACTTCGATTAGCAGACCATTTAATATTCTAGAGTGGGACTAACCTCAGGTCACAATTTAGTTGAGCCCAAATCTGGGAGAGGGGTATTGAAGAGTTAAAATTGCAAAAATTGTTCCTTTTTGAGCCAGTCGATAGATACTCCAAAGTTTTATAATACATTTAGAAACTTTTCCCTTTCAGAGAAAAATTCTAGATCATGGATATGTAGCATATCCATGTTAACATTTTAACATTAAGTGCAAAAATAATTCACATTCATCATTCATTGGGAGTTTTGAATCAATAACTTCAAATTAAAAATGTTTACTCTTCTTAAATTTTTTTTGATTTTTAATTTCTTAATTTATTTTATTTTCTATTTTTCTACTCCTTTTATTTTTTAATTTTTTTACGTTGTTTGATTTTTTTTTCATAATTTTTAGTTCAACTTTTTCCGGTTTACAATTTTTTGAATTAGATATATCCATGGCAATATTTTAACGTAAATTCCAAAAATCACCCATGTTCGTCTTTCATCGCGAGTCTTATCAAACTGTGTCACTCTTAAGACATATCCGTATCAACGTTTCAATACAAGGTTCAAAAAAGCATCCTTAAGACATATCCATGTCAACATTCTGTCATGAAGTCCAAAAATCATCCGTATTCATTTTTCATCACTAGTTTTATTTTTAAATTAATTTTTTTCAATTTTTTTTTTGTTTTTTAAAGTTTGTTGCTTTTTAACTTCTTAATTTTTCAAGTTAAAATTTTTTTTATTATTTTTATTTTTATTTTTTTATAAATTTATCAATTTCTGAATTAGACATATCCTTGTTAACATTTTAGCATAAAGTCCAAAAATCACCCATACTAATTTTTCATTGCTAATTTTATTTTAAAATTAAGTATTTTCTATTTTTTTTATTCTTCAAATTTTATTTTTTTAATTTTTCATTGTTTTTTAATTCCAAAAATTTTTTTATTTGTTTTATTTTCACTTTGCACCATGAACAATTTTTTGAATTGAACGTATCCATGTCAACATTTTAAAATCAAGTCCAAAAATCATCTAAATCTGAAGCAGTGTTTGAAATTTTATTCTTCGGAATTATTAGGAAAATTTCACGCAACAATTATTGTGATTGGCAACACTGCAAAAGCGTTAATTCAAAAACATAACGTTACCAGAAACAGATTCCCAGCCTTAAGATATATCCATGATATGATGGTTTTCCTCATTTTTTGACCTTGAAAAAACGTTGTTCCCCCTCTCCCCTCCGAATTGAGTTGGAAAGTTAAAACTTGAAATGTTGGAGACCATAGATGTACTTTTTGGGGTCTTAACTTTTCAGCTTCATTGTACCACCTCTCAAAAATGTAGTTTTTTGGCAGATTTTTCTTATTTTTAAGTTTCTTACTCGCATAACTCCCCTCCAAATTGAGCTAGGAAGTTGAAATTCAGTATGTAGATTTAGTAGGGGTCTTAGATGCGCTTTTTGAAGATTTTAAGCTTTCAGCTCCATTGATCCCCTTTATAGCCTTGAAAATGTAGTGTTTTGTTTGATATTTATCATCTTTTAAGTTTCTTCCTCACATAACTCGTCTCTCTATTGAACTAGGAAGTTGAAATTTGTTATGTAGATTAAATATAGGTGTTATTCACGTCTTTTGGGAATTTCGACCTTTTTACCCCATTGCATCTCTTCACAGCTCCAAAAATGTAGTTTTTTGGTAGGGTTTTCTCATTCTTCGAGTTTGTTTCTCGTATAACGCCCCTCCAAATTGAGTTAGGAAATTGATATTTAGTATGTACATTTAGTAGGGGTACTAGATCTGCCTTTTGGGGGACTCGGCTTTTCAGCTCCCCTTGCACCCCCTCACAGCCTTGAATATTTGGCGTTTGGTCGATTTTTCTAATTTTTAGAGATTATTTCTCGCATAACTCTCCTCCAAATTGGGCTAGGAAGTTGAAATTAGATTTGCCCTAATTGTAGAAACCCTTAATGTGTCTTATGGGTGTTTCAACTTTTTAGCCTCATTGAACCCTTCACAGTTTCAAAAAATGGAGTTTTTGATCTAGTTTTCTCATTGCGATCAGCCTTAGTGAAGCGAAAACGCGAGCTGTAGTTTATTTCTTGTATATGAATTTGACATGTAGATTTAGCGGCTTTGTAAATGTGACTTTTGATAGTCTGAATTATGCACTTTAAAATCACTTCCCGCCCCTATCATTGATTAGGAAAAAAGCATCGCTTTTTCAATGTATCTACGTAATTCCTTTTTTTTTCTTCGGTAGACCTGGCATGATTTTTATAGTAACATTCTCGATGTAATTATAGTATACTGGTGAATGAAGGCAATTACTACGTCATATCGTTGGTCGTCCAAACAATTAATGAAACTTTGGTCGACTTTACGTAACAAATTTCAATTAACCTATTATCAGCAGCTCTTTTAACGAAGAAATATGGTCTAATTTACGATGTACAACAGTATACTGTGTTCATATTTCTACCTTAATAAATAATAATAATAGAACTGGAAGGTATAAAGGTATATTAGGTACATAAGACATAGAATGCGCGAACGTGGAACTAGCGTTGGTTGGTATCATTTTCACAAACCGTTGATACAATACGAGACTGACTATAGGTCGTCGGTCGTCGTTGGTTCGTTGGCATGAATTAATTTTAAAATTGAAAAATACTCTCGAGTGTTTCGTCGGCGATAATGGTTTCTTATATAATTACCCCTTTTGTGAAATCGTGCTATACCTATAGCTTTATCTTTCATCTGGTGCGCGTAGCGTCGCGTCGGCAACCTGCCAAATTCTTTTGTCCGAACGATTAGTCGAATTGACGAGTAAGAGGAAAAAAAATTGTAATTTGTTAGAAAGCCATTTCTTCGAAACTATTTTTCTCTTTATAAGCGCCAAAATTGAAAGTAACAAGGTTTCGTGTCGAATCGCTGTGGTTCGATTCGATTTTTGTTTTTTTTTTTTTTTCAATTTCGAACAAAATTCTTAGTATATCGTATCGTAAATGAAATATTTCGCCTGCAGTTTTGTTCTTTACTTAATCAATTTATTAGCACGGGTTCCCCTTAGAAGATCTATTCAGTTTGAATTTCATTGAAGAAATTTATCCGCGTGTTTAAATGTATTATCAATTTAATTTTTCATCTTATATCTACTTCTACTTGTTGATAAACAGCTTCGTTATTTTAGTCTACGCAATATTCACTCGTCAGCTGACGACAGGATTTGAACTCTGTTCGAAGATTGAATCCTGTACCCTTCCTGCTTTCACTTGTCAATAAAATTCAATGTGCCCCATTTAATCCTATGCTAATCCAATCAACCCTTATCTTGAATGAGAAAGCATAGTTCTTTTCATCTCTCAGGGGTTTGAAAAGTTGGTAATTTTACGACAATTTACATAATTCTAGTCATTAGGTACCTAGTTGGAAATTTTCGAAATTATGATGTACGAGGTAAATGTATTATTTTTGGAGGTAAAGTTGGCTTAGTTGCTGAATTTACTGGTGTAAAGTTGAACTTCTTATGTAGTTGATAATTCTCACTTATGTCTGTAATTTTCGCTTTGAAAGTTTTCCTGTTCCTTTCTATACGAAGATGTAAAAAAAATTATACCGTAGAGATTGGAATTATAAAATTTTTCAAAGAATTTATTCAAGTTCGAGTGCTGTAGCATAGGGGGTTAATGGGGTTCGAGATAGAAAACATTGAAAATTATTACCTAATTATTGTAACTAATTTTATTTTATTTGAAAATCATTAAAGCTTTTACATTGGTCAAAAATGCATTTTTTTTTTTAAATTTTATCCATACTTTGCTGTGGTTTGCTTACTGAATGGTCGAAAAAATTTGCACCTTCGCCCCTCTCTTTCCTGATGAATTCCTGGATAGCTACTGCCAATTACTGGTACATATTGATTTTTTTTATCAGAATTAATGTTTCGTTTCTACTGCCATTTTTTTTGTGTGTTTGTATAATGAACTTGGTTTTCTTATTTATATCTTTGAGAAACTGTCTCACCCTCAAGGACGTTACATGAGGGGAGGGGAGATAGCTTACTCCTTCAGCATTTGAAAAGTTGAACAGTTGGATATTTATGTGCCCATCATTCGGCAGAACTGAACACAAATTTAAATTAACCATTTCATCAAATCATTCAAGATTGCTTTAAATAAGGATTTTAAAGTTTTTTTTTTTTTAAATTGTGCCACAAATTCAAACTTTTGATGGTCACAAATACTAAAATTTGATGATTCTATTTAAAAAAACATTCATCATAAAAAAATTCTATTTTTAAAAGTATTCAAACGATTTACATAATTTTTTGGACCTGATAGCCTTATTTTCTTCGAAAATTTAATAGCAATCGCCTCCCCAACACGAATCTGGTTTTATTTATTTTCTTATTTTTACTTCAGTATTAAACTAGAAGATTCTCAAATATTTACGCCTTCTCTGTAGCATCACCTGAAATTTTGAGCAGCCAGTTTGGAAAATTTTAGAGGTTTTTTAACAAAAAATTTTACTTAGGTTCAAACATTTTGAATTTTTGATGCAGCAAATTTTCCAGTATGTGTAAGTTGAGTATTGAAAATGATTTTGTTTCAAAATTTTTGCTCTCGTATTTATTGAGCATTCATAATTTCATCACTGAAAAGGAAATCTTTGTATCCCTCTTCCCCCCCCCCTAACATCAAAGAACATAATTTGATTTTGAAAATTTGTATTTGTTGTTAACATATTTATAGCTTTCTTTCCACCTCCCGCTGAAAACTCTGATTTTGCTTCTGCATATTTCCAATTCGCTGCGGTTAATCTAGAGAGATAAAATTGACATTTTATTTTCGGTGGACAGTGCGAATGTGTGTTATGAAAATTTTGATTTTTCAATTTTTCATCTTCACCTTTCAGTCCAATAAGTGTAGGTTTTTTTCTTGAATATGTTAGAAACAGCTCTTTGAATAACATACCAGAAATCCCCCTATCGATAGAAAGTATGCATAGTACACAAGGGCATCGACATTCTGCAAAATTTCAAGTTTTTCGCCCTCTGAAATTGCTTTTAAGACAAAAATGATTGAATACTTTTTTGTTCTACTCCAGATTTCCTACAATTTTTGTATTTAACATTTTTTCATACAAGTCAAAGGAAGTGAGTTGGAAGGTTTTGAAAAATTCTGAATATAGCTTACACCTCTAAAAGATGAAGAAATTCATTTTCAATTCAAATTTCTGTCAAAGTGGTCTAAAATGTTACCCTTGAGGTAAAACCGTTCCCTAAAAATTTTTCACCCGCTACCCTCACCCAATACAGACTTACTGCGATTTGCAAGTAAAAATTTGCATTTTTATATCAAAACTGAGGAGGGGGCACGAAAATTTTTAAAATTTTGTCAAGTTATAGGTACGTGTGATGTAATTTTCATAAATATCGGATCATATTTTACTTGCTTTTTTGCAAAATTGAAAATTTTCTTCCCCCCCACCGGATCAAAATTTCAAATTTCAAATTTATACCTGTGTATCACAATTGGCAATTGGTGCGAAATGAGGAGAGGGTAGGGGTGACATTTTCATGGAATTGTTTTACATCAAGGGTAATATTTTAGGTAACTTTGTGAGAAATTTGAGTTGAAAGCCAATTTCTTCACCTTCTATGGGGTGTAAGCCTTATTCAGAATTTTTAAAATCTTCCAACGCCCGTTCTATAACTCGTACAAAAAAATGTTGAATACAAAAGTTGTAGGAAATTTGAAGTAGAACGAAAAAGTATTCAACCAATTTTGTCGTAAAAGCAATTTCAGTGGGTGGAAAAGCTGAAATTTTGCAAAATGTCGATGCCCTTGTGAACTATGCATACTTTCTATCGATAGGGGCACTTCTGGTATGTTATTCAAAGAGCTGTTTCTAATGTATTCATGGAAAAAGATTTTTGTTGGAAATTTTTTTCCAACCACAGCCCATTTTTAGTTTGCATTTACTCGACTCTTTGTACACACCTTTGTTCTAAGAAATTGATGTTGGAGCTTATCACAAATTTTTTATATTTTAAAATAACGCGACTCGTGATCATTGTCCTATTCTCATGTGGGCCTAGAATAATTTTTTTTTTTTTTAAACAATCTTTCTATATTTCTTTTTATTATATAAAAAAGATGAATACTACGTTTAGTTATTTATTACCAATTTTGATGAAATTGCCTATTACTTACCTACATATCCTTCAAAAACCTGTAATCTTATTGAAGCATAACGTCGATATACCCAGAAGCTGTACCATTCACCGTTTTTACTTTTATTTCGCATCATTTATACTGAGGTAGATGTATGTATGTGTATGTACGATGTTAATAATTCGAAGATGAATTTATTTTTAAATTTCTCAATCACGTTTTTTTCTCCAAGATATCTACTTACAACGATCGCGTAACTTTTGTAATAGATATGATTAGAATTTTAGAACCGCGTATTTAAATAGAAGACTTTGGAAAAAAAAAACCGGTTCGCCAAATTAAAGGTTTTCTATAAGGGATCAACTGGTTATTAAAAGATTAATAGAATACGAACGTGCGAATTGCAACGAATTATAAAGTTGTCTAATGTAACGTATTAATTGCGATGAACCACCCATCCCATACCATTGGTAAGGTAGAGGTTATTTATAATGCAGATGGATAGCGAAGGGCGGCGTAATTTTTTTCCACAGTAAAAGTACCTACATGTACGCTTTACGTATACTCTATACTTCGTATATATATATATATATATATATTTATAGGTATAGGTACATTTACGAGTATAAAGAGCACCGTGTAGGCAAGATTATGACGACGAAATGGCCTTGCTATGTGGTAAACGTGTAGTAAAAAGTATATCTGTTGCTTGAAGAATATAGCAGTGTGTTTTGTAGTGAAAGGTTTACCAACGTTTTTTTTTCCTCTCTTTCTCTCTCTTCTGAATTGTTACACGCATAAATAGGTCAGTATATGGAACTGTGCAAATATTTAAGAAAATAATATTCGATTTGCACGCGTTCTCCAGGTAATGAGTGATTTTTTCTTCGGCATTATGAAAATTACAAAGAGCGGGGGGTGAGAAATAGGTGCGGTGCCGATGGTGACGATAAAAGCCCTTTAAAAAATTAAAATCACCGCACCGCGAACGATTTATATTTCGTCGTGGCTCATTACTATATAGGTATCGTATTATATAGTACTATATATTCGTTTAAATATACTACGTATACGTATATATCTGGTACACGAGGAGATGGCGAAGAAGGAGTACGAATAGAAGATGAAGAAACGCAGCAGGTCGGATCGATAGTATGCGGCAAACGATTGAATTATTTGTTGTTGAAAAACGGAGACAGGTGATTTTTCAACTAGTAGCATCCATCACTCGGAGCTGTCATTCAAAGTTGTACTTTTAATTTGTCGATAAATTTCGAACGGTTTGTTCTTGTCGCGCCGCCGCCATAGCCACCACGCCGCCGTTTGCTATTTTGTTATCACTTTCAATTTTTACCGAAATTGATCTGTGCAGCAAGTAGTGGTCGAATATGGTCTACAGTAGACGTACGTTATACGACTGGACTTTGTGATAAATAACCGATTACTCGTACACATGCGAGCACGAATATATGGCGAAGAAAATCGTCGGAAAAGTATACCGTTGGTTCGAACATTATCACGGTTTGTACAGATTGACTGTTTGTATGTACTATTTTTGATAGGTCTAACCTATCACGTGGTGGGTTATCGTTTTTCCAAATTATCAACCTATCTGTGGCTTAAAATACTTGAATAGATCTCGGTGCAGGATTAGTGAATTTTGTATGATCCAATTTTTGCGAAAAATTGCTATTTAAAAATTCATTCGTTATAATAACAAATATGTACTCGACGCTTTTCTCTTTTAGCTAAGTACTACCTATAATTAAGTATGTGTTTGTTTTCTCAATGTCATTACCAAACAAACTTCTTCATAAGCTTACACGAAGTTTTAATGTTAAAAGCTTCGATGTAACGTTAAATAAACGTAGCTACTAGTCGCAAGTCGATAAATCTCTAAAGCTTTTAGTATTTAAATTCCATTATCGATATTCGTACGATGAAAATTACCCTGCAATTTTACAAATTTGTTAGAGTATTCTCAACTGGATTATCTAATGCATTTTTTAAAACCATAATTACTTCTGTCATATTTTCAACGTAAGTCTTGCTGTAACAATTACAGATCATTCACCTTCGGTTAATGTGGAGAGGGGAAGATATTAGCGAAATCCGCCCCATTCCCCCAAAATTAAACTCATTCAGTATCACTGAGCTCAAAAATCGTTCAAATTCGGCCAATGGGTTTGGATTAGCGACAGATTAAATGCATACGAGTTACGTTAAAAATTTGTGGAGGGTGTGTTGAGAAACAAAAATGATGAAACGTTTTCGCTTTTGAACCAGGCGATGAAGATTAGAATGTTGTTTAAGGTAACCAAAAATCAACCAGGTTTTTCCCTCTGTTTGACTTTGGAAAATGCATATTTCTCGCATATCATCCCTGCAAACGAAGTTAAAATTTGGAAGGTAGATTTAGTACAGTAACTCTGAGATATGCATTTTGGTAGTTTCAGATCTTTTAGTCCTATTGTATCCAATTACGCTGCGAAATAATGGTTTTTAATAAAGTTTCTAATCGATTTCTGCCACGCATATTTCTACTCCAAATGTTGCTTTGGTGTGAGTGCTAAATGTATTTTTAAAGGAAGGGGAGAGGAGGGGGTTCAAATACCCGCTATTACATCAAAATTATTGAAAATATTATAAAAAATCAGGTCCCATCACTTAAAATGTTGGGCTCCAGCTTTGGAGTGACTCAGATGTCTTGCTGTGAATTAAGATGGGCAGAATTTTGCTTTTTTTTAGAAATTTGTAACGACGAGGTCGCAATAATTGCAAAATAACGTCAAAATGACGTGGTAAAAATTTCAGTTTTCCAACTCAATTTTTTCAATTTTCAAAATTCACTAAAAGTTTGCCAATTTTTAATTTAAAAAAAAATCGAAAAAAACATTGTTTCGAAATTATTTTTTTTTAATTGTATTATTACACATATTTATACCCAAAAATATCGTTGTTGGCCAATTTTCGCCATTTCCCTTTTTTTTCAGGGGTTTTTAAAAAATGCCCTCTTTTGCGTTTTTTTGCAATTTTCTGAAAAACTGTGAAGAAAATTTTTTTGAGAAGTCTCCTTTTGAAATGCACGTAGGACATCAATTTTAAACGATTAAATGCATTATTTCAATTTTACCACCGATAAAAGATTTTTCAGAGGTACTCGAAAGTAGCCATTCTTCACGTCTTTTAAAATAAATCTGTTAAAAATTTAAAAAAATCTGTAGAAAGGGGCACATTTTATTTGTTTTCAACGCTCGAAAGCAATTTTTCATTTTTTCCCCTTTTTTTTTGAACCATTTATGCTGAATTTTTGTATGTTGGGATACCAATTGAGAATCCCTGAGAGGTTACAAGCGATGAAAATTGACCTTAAACAAGCAATAGTAAGTGTATTTGACTCATTTCACTGTGGATTTACTGAAAATAATATTGACCTCCGTACTGGTGTGGGAGGGAGAGAGAGTGACTATCAACAAAATCGATTTTGAGCTTCTAGAAAACATTGAGACCATTCTTGGCCATGCCAGATATTTACTCTTTTTTATTTTTTATTTATTTACTTGTTTTTCAATCTTTTTTCTAAAAACTAAAAATTATTTGCTTAGCTCGAAACCGACCAAAATTGGTCAAATTTGGCTAAATAGGTTTGGATTTGTAGTGAATTTGATATTTTTAATTGGGATGACCTCTGGTCAAAGTTCAGTTATGCCCAAGTTGGGGGGAGGGGGTGTTGAGGGGTTAAAATTACAAAAATTGTTTTTTTTTTTGTGCCAGTCGATAGGAAATCAAAAGTTGTATAACATATCCAAAAATCAATATTCTGGATCAACTAGCAGGGGAGATATAAGGATTTCCCCTTTTTTTGACCTTTAAAGCAGGCTTTTCCTCCCCTGTTTCCCCTCCAAATTGTGCTAGAAAGATGAAATTTGTTATTTAGACTTAGTAGGGGTCGTAAATGATTTTTGGAAGATACGATTTTTCAGACGATTGCGCCCCCTCGTAGCCCCGAAAAAATGGTTGAGTTTGTCCCACGCATATCTCCCTTCCAAATTGAGCTGGAAAATTGAAATTTGGTATGTAAATTTAGGAGTTGTTGTAAATGTGATTTTTTGGAGTTTCAGACATTCATTGCAATATCTACCTCCCCCTGCCCCCGCCCATCACTGAAGAAAAAATATCCTAGAGAATATATACATTTTTTTATTCCATCAGAACAATTCACGTATTTTCTTATAGCTTTAAGAAAATCAGGCTCAAAAAGCAACGCATTGCGATGCTTTTTTTTTATGACTATTATGATTTTAAGAACGTACATCTTTGCTCAATATTGTTGTCCGCCTGTCCACTTACGATATCCTTTTATATCTGTAGGTCTATTAGTTCCATATTAATATGCCATCAAGTTGACGTTTTCACTTTTACAAACGTACCTGCTACGTATAAAGTGTAATCTACCTCTACCTACCCATCTGCCTGCTTATACAAATGTACATCGTCACGAGGAAGTGGGGTATTTGTGGTATATCATTCGGCTAAATTTTTTAACCGTATTGGCATGCAGACAATTGATCGTATACTCTCGAATAGAGTTTACCCATACGTGATTCATGTTACGGTTGCATAGCATACCATTTCAATCAAATCTGACTGACAATCGTAGTACGAGTATTTAGCTGTATATAGATCGAACCAGATTCCTTTATCTTGTGCGACATTACGTTATAGCTTACTCGAATGTTAAAGGTGCTTTCTTAGCGCACATTTTTAAAATCGGTATCACTATCTCAGTAATAAATACGTTGTAGAGTTGAATTTCTATATCAGTCCTGATACATGCCTAAGCAGAGAGTGTTTCTTTTCACGAACGAACAATCGTTTAAAATAAATCTACGGTAGCCTTCGGCGGTGTTTTCAAATCGCCGAGAGTTTTGAAAAAAAAAAAAATCGTTTTTGTTATCAACTTTTCCTTTTATATAAGTCTTATAAGTTTAAGTATACATATTATTTTTTTATCTTTTTTTTCTGTAAAAAAAAAAAAAAAAAAAAAAAAAAAAAAAAAAATTTTT
>FIZR01003793.1:0-24129 GCA_900060175.1 Ferrisia virgata
ATAACTAAATTTACATTATGAACATCTATGCCACGAGCTGCTAAATCGGTAGTGACTAATATATTGCACTGATTCAGCTTCAACTTATTTAACGTTGAAATTCTTGTAGATTGATTTTGTTCACTGGATACCCACAGAGCAGGAAAATTATTACTGACTAGCATATTACACAGTCCTTTAGCACTATAACACAAACGATTCTGATTTAAGTATAGACACCAAGATCGTACACATTATATCATGTGTGCAAAAGTAATACGCTTACATGGTTACATAATTCACAAATACGAAACACTGATCGTATTTAAAATTACGTAATATTTCCATTAATTTGTTTCTTTTTCTAATCGCATCCAATGAAGTTGAATCACAAAACACAGGCGCAACGAACTGCTTTATACCTATTAATATATTTGATGTAATTTGATCGTTATTTTCGTTGTCTGTTGGTTCGTTAACTGTAACATATTTAATTGTTGGTGATATGGGGTCCAAAAGCTGTTTAATATTATCGGAAAACGTAGCGGTACAAACAATAGTTTGTCTTTCAGATGGAAGATGAGACACTAATTCTCTAAAAATAAAATACTTCCAATTAGAATTATTTTTCAGAATATTATCATAAACAGATTCAATATCAATACCGAATCGCAAATTCTTTGTTGCAAAGTAAAGCATCTACTTCATCCAACACCAACATTTGTACATTGCTGACTATCAATTCAGCCATTTCTATGAGGTGTTTTATTCTGCCTGGAGCACCGATAGCGACTTGACATCCTTTGCATTTCAAAACGTCGAGGTCAAGCGGAGTTCCGCCGATAAAATATTCGACTTTCAAACCTAAACGTTACTTCAGGATAATTACATTCAAAATAAAAAATTAAACAATTTACATATAGTTTCATTTACCAGGAATGTAACATCCAACGTTTTTGAATACATCGTAGATTTGTTTGGCAATTTCACGTGTAGGTGAAAGAATTAAACATTGCAGGCTTTGCTGACTTTTTTCTAACACGTTATTCAGGGCACTAAGACAGTACACCAGAGTTTTTCCTGTACCAGATTTAGCATGAGCAATTATGGCTGAAAATCAAATATTGGTTGTAAAATTACTCGTGCCGTTATGCAAATTCTGTACGAAATAACTTACATCTTCCTGTTAAAGCTATAGGTAAAGCATTTCTTTGAATAGGAGACAAATATACGTATCCACATTTCGTTAATCCTTTTTGAATCTCTTCCTTCAAGAGTAACGATGAAAATGCGACTTTTTCACCAAATAACACATCACTAGTACGATGTTTCTCTCCAAGATCGTGGCAAATAGGGAAACTTTCATGCATGTCGAACATTTTTTCATCGTATACAAGTTGAAACCATACTATTTTCACATTAAGTTTTGTAAAATTTCCCTAAATTAACGGAAAACTGAAATGAATTTCACGCCGGCAATTTCATAACCCTTTATCAGAAATTCAAAATTTTTTTAATCACAAAACTGACTGTTGATCCAAGATTAATCAATCAATTGAATAACGAAGAAAATTAAAAAAAAAAAGTTATTTTTATGATTTTCACGCAAGGAGAAATAGTTTTAAATATAAAACTTACAATTAACCTTTTAAAATACACTTCTTAAAATGGCAAATTCTTAAATGAATCAAAAATTATAGAAAAAACAATGAAAATAAAAAAAAATAATAATAATACTATTACAACGTGATTAATAATTAACGTTTCAGTTTCGGTTAGTATCGAGTAACGCCATCTATTTATTCAATTTTTAGTTCAACGTTGGAAAAAGGTGGGGTTGGTGACGAAAAGGTGGAAGTGGATTGCGCAGTATTTCACAAGTGGTAAATGCTTTTGCGCAGGTTCATTTTTCTAGAACGCATAATACGTATTTGAATTGAAATTTCAGCTTGTAATGTGATTGTGATATAAAAGTCGTAGTTTCGTTTCTTAAAAATCTAGACGATTTCATTATTACTTAATTATTTATCGCGATTTACTTTTATTGTAAGTTGCCGTTTCTAAATTAATTAATAAAATCTTTTTGAAATCACATTTCGAGTTCCGTGGTGTATATTGCAATAGGTGAGGTGAAAGTTGTACAGTTCGGTCGTGTTATTCATTAAGTATTTTTATTACGATTTTCAAACCAATCGAATGTCTTACACTAATGTTCCAGTAACCATGTTTTGATGCGGAAAAGCTTCGATATCAGGTGAATTATTTTTCATTTCTTAAAATACGTAATTTCTCGTATCAATTATCATATTTTGCGATCTGCAAGTTTCCATTTTTATCAACTAGTAGGTTTATAACTCACATACGCTGTGCAATACCTAGAATGTTGGAATTCACGTTACTTCTCTGGTACAAACGGAATTTCCAATTTCGATCAAGACGTTACGTGAGCTCTTGATTTTCTATCTCTATTGTTCTAGTGCCATATGATACAGTGTATTTATTTATGTCAAAGCACTTTCAAGTTATTATTTATATAAGTGAAGTGAAGCACAGTTATATTCCATGTATTGTGATTTGTCCAATACGATAATGGTAGGGAGTGAAATGCAGTATACATATCAACAAATTTGTGCTTTTGTTGGAAAAATTTTTGAGATAATGATTTGCATCTGTAGTATGAATGGAATTTTGAAATTTTTTTAATATCACGTTTGTTCGAATGGACGACGCTCTCGTGTTATGAACTTGTGATTTTTACATCGGTGGATGAGTCAGTTGTGAAATGAGAATGTGTGATTATGTCATAAATCAAGTTTTAGATTCTGCATTGATTATGACGACGATACGATGAAGAGGAAGTAAGAAGCAATGTCATTATGTGAATTAAAAGCTACGAAGTGGCAATAAACAGGATTACGAAGTTCGATTGTATCGAATGCTAATACTTCTAAATAAGCTAATGAAAGTTGAGATTTGTTTACTTCGTGAATGTTCGTGTAAAATCGAGTCATGTAGTATAACAATTTCCTGGTTGCACTTTGTACTATTTGCATTGTACGAAAGACTATATGTTTTATCATATAAATAACACTAATAAATTGATAATGGCCTCGTCTCTAAAAAAAAAGTTCACCTCAAACGTAAATAATTTTTACACAATTAAATATAAACGTAATATACGTTGAATGTATCGTACGTCGCGTCGCTTCGTGAAGTAGCCAAAATTTTATATCTGCATCGTGTCGTTATTTTTCGTTCAAATTTTTTCGCAAACCTCAACAATTTGACCAAAGTTTGAATCACAATGCACTAGAACTTGAAAGTATTTGAAATCGTTATTTTTGTATTATTTTAGAAATGAATCGACTAACGTGCGGTTATCTGCTCTTTGTTTACAGATAACGCATTCATGTTTGGCCTGATTTAACATACACGCGAAGAAAATATCCAAGTAGCCCTCCGCAATGGCGGACGTAGATCCGGAAACATTGCTGGAATGGCTCAATATGGGCCAAGGGGATGAACGAGATATGCAGTTAATTGCCTTGGAACAACTTTGCATGCTGCTCTTGATGTCCGATAATGTAGATAGATGTTTCGAAAAGTGAGTTTTACTTTTTTGTTTTTCCTCCCTTCGTTGCCGGCGATAATCTTCCTCTAAACTGTATATCATTCTTTATACTGAATATTATGCGAAAGCTATAGTCGCTCTTTTTTTTTGGATAATAATGGAAATGGATAAATCTGAAGTGATCACTTCAACAATTCCGATCAAAAAAGTGGAGAAAAGATGGGTTGTTTCTTGTGCACACCAAGAAGATGAATGCCTATTTTGTTGTATAATATGGAAATGTGTGATATCAGTGTTCCTCTCATTAGAAAAAAATTGATCAAAAAATAAAATAATATATTCGGCTTCAAAAAATATTCCTTAAAATTTCCGAAATTGTATATTTATTTTTTTTAAATTGCATTATTATGTAGTTGTTGGCATAATTTCTTCGTTCTGTGGTATAAACGTAAAATCATCATCTAGCAGTATTTTTTTATTCATTCCATTAATTTAGTCGTAAAATAATGATAATAATAATAATAATAATAATATTATTAAGTTAAAATATAATACCGAGATCGACAAACTGTTTATGAAAGACGTAAGAGTATAAAGAAAGATGTGCAAATTCAGTCGTCGTGCTTTGTACTGCTAACAACAAAAATAACAACAACAACAACGACGACGACGACGACGACGGACGAACTCGTGGGAGTATCGCACGTCTTCTCGACCGTTATGCGACGTTGTCTTTTTGTCATTGAGAAAGTTTTGATGGATGGTCTCATTTATCCATAGGAATTTTACATTGTACTTACGTCAATTCAGTAAATAAATAATAAAAAAAAAAAAAACAAAAAAAAAACAAAAACAAAAAAAAATAGTCAATAGATCGCCTTGATGAAAACTAACTGGTCGAATGTTGAACCAAATTAGTATGTATTTGGTAATACATACGTTCGAAAATAAAAGTAATTTCTTATCGTCGACCTCCGATTTTTAATTACACTTTAAACGTAACGTATCAGATTTTTTCAAATTGATTGAAATATGGGTTTTGCATCGTCGTCGAGGTATCAATTACCTACTAACTGAGCAGTGGTTGCCGTTTTAATTTTTATTCTTTTTATTATAATAATTGTGTGTGCGCGTATGTGCTAAGAGAACGAGAAAATAATGCACAGTATAAAAATCCACTCCCACATTGTGCTGTAAACTTAATTCTACGAATGATCCGGTTACAATCGCGGGAAAATAATTCTTACCGACAATGATGATTGTAAATAAACAACGTACGTATTTTAAGGTCAAAGATATGTAGACATGTGTATTGCATTGGTAGTTGAAAAAACGTATTAAAAAGAACGATTCTTTATATTACATATATTGAAATGATAATAAATGCCAACATTGGACGAGATTGGTATTCGACGCAATATTACTTTTTGGACGCCAGCCAAAAGTTGGGGGAAATTTTGCGAGCGACGTAAAAAGTAAATTTTCAATAATCGCGGCGATGTCCTTAATTAAAGTCTTTGTTTTAGTATGGTACCCTTTCTTTTTTCTGTGTGTTTTTTTTTTCGCTACAAAAAGTGACTGAACCGATGAATTTGTAGATATTCGCGTCGTTTAGTATTTGGAATAAAAATATAGGTGTTAGAATAATTACGACGAAATTAAATTCCCATAGAGTTAGCCCATTTGTGCTTATGAACGTTGTGACATTTTAATCGATGTTGAGAAAGAATTATTAGTTGAGGGTAAACTAGACGCTAGTTTTTCGGTTGTTGAAAATAATGATGGAAAAATAACGTCGACTATATACCTATGTTGTACGTAAAGTTTCAGAAAGTTCACATAGAAGCGAATAATAACCAAAAAGTAATCTAAGTAATGGGAAAAGAAACTTTATAAAAAGCAGATTTAAAGCTATCTAAGATCTTTACAGAACCATCGAAACTTGAAAAAAAAAAAAAAAATTTCAGAAATCACACAAAATCGAAAAATGAAACTGTGAAACTTTTTAATCAAAATAACCTATCACTTTTCGAATTTTTCCACTTGATTACATGCTAGGGAAATAATTAAAATCGATTATCCGAACTGTCTTCATACGATAATAATCGAAGAATTTTGGAGAAAAAATGTTTTCTCATGTGATTTAAGCTCGGATATCCGAAGTTTTACTGTTCGTTAATGCGGCTTGTTTTCAATTGATGTACGAAGAAGAGTAAAAATAAAGTCGGTTGTACGAGTAGCAGGAAAATTGTTAGAAAAAATTGATAGAAAGCGATAAAGTATGATATTCCTTTAGTCTTTTAAACGATAATTTTTTTTTAATTATTGCATCATCATCTTTAAGAAAGACAACAAGGTTGAAAAATAATCTCATTCGTTGAAATAATCTTGTCAAGCGACGATAATAAAAGTGTTATTGGTATCAAAACGTTTTCTATACCGCATGTTGTATGCGTCGATTGTCTTTATTCAATCGATACCATGAAATATATCGTCAGAATTATGATTTTATGACGATAATTGAAAAAAAGCATCATAAAACGATTTTTTTTGAGCCTGATTTTCATGAATTAAGAATATATTCGAATTCTGCGTTCATGGAATAAAATAAGAAGCATTTTGGGATGTTTTTTCTTGAACAGTGATAGGGGTACAGGTAGATATTGCAGTGAAGAGCTGAAATCTTTAAAAATAATAGTTACTAAATGTGCATGCAAAATTTCAACTCATCACATTAATTTGGAACGAAAATTTATGAATTTATGAGGAGCAAACTCGAAAAATGAGAAAAATCTACGAAAAACCTTCATTTTTGGCATTGTGAATGATGGGGGGGGGGTGCAATGGGACTAAAAAGTCCAAACCCCTAAAAGGCACATATAGGACACTTACTAAATCCTCATACCAGATTTCAACTTCTCAGCCCAATTTGGATAGGAGAGTTATACGAGAAACAAATTCAAAACATGAGAAGACTCGTCCAAAAAACTACATTTTGGGACAGTAACGGCGAAGCAGTAGGTCCAAAAAGTCGAAGCTACAAAAAGGTACTTCTATGGCATTGACTAAGTGTACATACCAAATTTCTACTTCCTAGTTCAATTTGGAGGGAAGATAGGGGAAGAAAAGACCTCCACTTTTGGGCATGTTATACAACTTAGGGAGTGTCTATTGATAGGTTCAAAAAAGAACCATTTTTGCGGTTTTAGCTCCTCAGGACCCCCTCCTCCAAATTTGGGCATAACTGAATTTTGACCTGAGGTCATCCCCACTCCAGAATATCGAATCTGCCGCCAGTCTAAACCAAATTTGATCGATTTTAGTCGGTATCGAGCTAAGCAAAAGATTTTTAGTTTCGAAGGGAAAAAATGAAATAAAAATGAATATCTGACATGGCCAAAAATGGTCGTTATGTTCCACCAAGACCCCCAAAAACAGATTTTGTTGATATTCCACCCTCCCTCATCCACTGTAGGTCGACAGACTGTAATAACCTGATTTGATTTTCATTGGCAATATGACATGGAAAAATCAGACTAAAAGGAAGAGCACTTTGCGTAGTTTTTTCTTGAACGCTGATTAAGGTACAGATAGATATGATAATGAATAGCCGAACCCTTCCCCCTCCAAAACACATCTAGGACCTCTACTAAATCTGTATGCCAAATTTTAACCTTATAGATCAATTTCGAGAGGAGATATGCGTGCTACAAATTCGAAAAACTGAAAAAACTGACCAAAAAATGAAAGCTTTCGGTTGTAAGAGGATGAGATAGAGCTAAAAGGACGGAACCCTCCCCCCAGGCGTATCCAGGACCTCTACTTTAATTTGCATGGGAGATGAGCGCGGAGCAACCTTTTTTCAAGGGTAAAACAGATAGGAGCCTGAATTTGGGAGATATCGTATAATTATTGATTTTCTATCGAGTGGTATATAAACTAATAATTTTTGCCACTTTAGCCCCTCAGCACCACCCCCTCTAAATTTGGGCATAACTGAGTTTTGACTCAAGGTTATATCCCCAAGCAGGATTGGGAATATCCGGATCAAAAAATTGTAATTTGTTCCGTGATATGGGATTCGGATACAATTTTTTCGTATGAACCGTGATTTTATCCGATTCATTTTCCTCAAATCATGACTTTTTCGGATCGATTTTTTTCAAATGTACATAGCGTTTAATTTTACCGATACAAACTTCGAAAATTGTATCGTTTTGATTTTGAGACAGAATAAATTTTGAATTTTTAACTTCGTTATTTTTATTTCTTATTACGGGTGTATTCGTAGGTACTGCCATTTTTGATTTCAGATTGATAAATTTATCAACCATATGTTCTTTTGAAAAAAAATTGTAAATCGTAATCCATTTCAGTCATTTTAAATGTAAAAATTACTACTCCCTGCGTTTTGAAAAAAATGATTCATGAAAACTAATTCAAGTGCGGATCAATTTTTGAAGTGTGAAGCATGATCCATGATTCGAATCATTTTTCGAAATGATCCGTTTCTGTGATCCGGATTGTTTTTTGTTCGATTATCCGAAATTTGATCCGAGTCACAAATGACCTCATGAATCCCGATGCCTGTTCCTAATGAGAAATATCAAAATCTACCGCCAATCTAAGCCTATTGCTCAAATTCGATCGATTTTGGTCGGTTCGAGCCGAGAAAATGATTTTTTATTTCCGAACGAAAAAAGTAAATAAATAACCGACATGGCTAAAAATAGCTCCCAATGGTTTCCTACGACCTCAATAATGGTTTCAAAATTCGCGTGAAATTATAATATTTTGAAAAATGAAATTATACGTTGGGTTTAGATATTATAGTATACGTGTGAAAAGATCTTCTTCATTAATAGTTGAAAATAATCGAGAATTCGCGATAATAGAAATTTTGTAGTCCTTATCAGTAATTTACTCATACATTATTCTGCGAAAAAATCGAATCGAAAATATTTTATTTAAATGTTACTCATTTTTGAAAATTAGTGTGAATAAGTTTTAAAATGAAAAACCATGTTTTATTTGTAGTAAATATAAATAAATGCATATATAAGTCTGAGTATGTTATACTACGTACTCGTATGTGTTGTGTACACCTGGTACACCTCGCATCTAACCTGAACATGGTGATAATTTTTAATCAAATGTTTCCTACTGATAACGTTATATTTGTGACTAATATTATCTCTACTTTTTACGGTTTTCATAGTTTCTGTATCATACCCAACATCGATTTCAGTATTTCAACATTGTTTCGAAATAACCGTCAATTTTCGTAGGTTGTAGACTTGATAAGGTGTTTTAAATTTATCAAAAATATTATCCATTAAACCTTTGTGAAAGGAAGCGTGATGAGAAAAGTTCTAGTGTACATCGAACTGCTCCAAACGTTAAAGATTATTCCCAAGCACTTAATAAATTTACATGAAGGTCTGAACCATTAACCTAACAAGAATTTAAAGGTTAGGAAAAAATATATCATTTAGAACGCTCGTCCCCTCCTCTCTGGTTACGTTGTTACGCCTTTGGTTTTATTTGTTTTTCATGTTGTATTGATTTTGATGTTCAAAATGTGAAAACTGTGTTGAAGCATGGAAATATTTGGAATTGTCGTAATGCCTCGCCCTCTCGTTCCGTGCATGGCTGGAACGTTTCAGTTTCAGTTTCAGTTTTTTTTTTTCTGAAAGTTGAGGAGCGAAATCTGGTTAGTGAAAAAAAGTTGCGAAATGACGTTAAATGTAAATGGTAAAAATTTTCGGTCCCTAACTGGACTTATGCTTAATCTCAAATTGGTTTAAAATTTTCAAAATTACATAGGAAAGAAAATGTTTTTTGAAATTTTTCAAGAAAAATACCAAGTTATCATTTTTGATGGCGTAATAAATAAAAATTTTTTTTTTTGCTTTCTGAACTCCAAAAGATTCAAATTAATTTACTTTCAATTTTTGCTATTTAATTAAATAATTTTGTACTTCCTGAAAATCAAAAAAAAAAAAAAATTGCAAAAGCTTTTTTATAATTTTATATATTTATACCAAAAATTCCCAAAAAAAAAAAATTTCGATTTCTTATGAAAATGTTTTAATTTTAAACTAATTTTGAAAGTTGACAAAAGTCAAGGTAAAGACCCCAAATTTTTACTACAGCTATTTGACATCATCTTGTAACCTTTTTTCAATTCCCACATCCCCACCCCTCCCGACTTTTTAGTAAAGAATTTAAAATTGATACGTACTAAGTGTAAACCATGAAATTTTTGAAGAACAATGTGAATTTTGAATCAAAGTTGTTCATATTTTTAATTATGTTTGTAAATGTGTTTGTTAAACTGAAAATATCTTGCAAATATTCCTTATAATTTATCTACAATTTTTCGAAAATTTGTGAATTTTGAAGCGTTGTTTGTTTGACTCGATCGTTTCTAAATTATAACTATTTTATAAAAAATTGAACGTAACGTAACCGAATACCATTTTTTTTTTGGGAGCTTCAAGGTCAATCAGGGGTTGAACTCCGCTTGTCACCTCCTAATTGCTGCAGAAAGATGATTTTTGCTTACATTGTACAACTTTTTTTATTTTCTATTCTTTGGTTTAAAACTATTAATTGATTTTCACATGTCTTCATTCGATCTTTACGTTTTGTATGTAAATGAATCTCGTCTCGAGATTATTTCCACTAAAATTTATCTAATCCGCCTCCAGTTTTAGCTTTGTTGTCAGAATTTGAGTATTTTTTAACACTATCGAGGGGGGGACGGTGCTTTTAGTTTTCGAACGAAGAAATGAATAAAATGAAAATGGTTTTAATGGTCTTTTAGGAATTCAAAACTGATTTCATTGATTTTCCCTCTCTTCTGCTGCCATCCATGGTACGTCGAATTGTCGATCTTTTTCGACAGTATCGCGAAAAAAATCCAATGTTGTTCATATTCATTTGAAACATCTGAAAATCGACGAATTTTTGGAACTGATTTTTTGGCCAAAAAAATTTACTCTTAAAGTCAATTTTTAGCCTGATTTTCTACGCCATATTGTCAATGAAAACCAAACTGGTGCGGACCGTCCGTCGACCTACTGTAGAGGGAGAAGTGGGAGTATCAACGAAATCCATTTTGGGGTCGTAGAAGACCGTTGAGAGCATTTTTAGTTATGTCAGTTTTTGGTAAAAATTCACTTATTGCTCAAAATTTGAGGAGGGTATTACGGAGCTAAAATGGCAAAAGTTATTCCGTTTTTAAACCAATCGATAGAGAATCAAAAGTTGCACAATCATTTTCAAAATAAGGCTCCTGGAATATCAATGAAGAGTAGATATATCGGCGGGAGAGGGGGGGGGGGGGGTTCTTTTCTTGATCATGACCATGATAAAATGTCGCTCCAACTTGAGATAGGGGATTAAAATGAGATGTGAATGATTAGCGAAAGGACTTCCTCACATCCCCAAAAATGTAGTTTTTTGGTAAATTTTTCTTATTTCTCATGATTCTGGCACGCATATCTCTCTTTCAAAGGGATCTATGGGGTTGGCATTTGGTATGTAGATTTAGTACGTGTACTAGATCTGCCTTTTGGGGGATTTCAGCTATTCAATCTCATATCTACCCGTACCCTAAGCCCTGCGCACAGAAAAACAGCTCAGAGTGCTGCTTTTTGGTCTGATTTTCTATGTCATATTGTCAACGAAAGTCAGACTATTACGGTACATAAGGGAGGAAGGGATATCAACGAAATCCCTTCTGTGGCCCTAAAAGACTATTACGAACATTGTTGGACATGGCAGATTTTCATCTTTTTTTTTTTTTTTTACTGCGAAATTAAAAATAAAATAACTGTACTGTTCAAAATCGATCAGATTTGGTAAATGAGCTTAAATCGGCGATATATTTTATATTTTGGAGTGGGGATGACCTCGGGTCAAAATTCAGTTACATCCAAATTTGGACGAGAGGGTACTGAGAAGCTAAAACCGTAAAAATTATTCTTTTTTGAACCAATTGATAGACACTCCAAAGTTGTACACCGTATCCAAAAATCATCCTTCTAGGTCGATTAGGAGGGGAGATATGGAGGGGTTCCCCCTTTTTGACCTTGAAAAAGGCCTGTTCTTCCTCTATCTTCCCTCCAAATCGAGCCAGAAAGTTGAAATTTGGTGTAAACACTTGGTAGAAAGTGCATACGTGTATTGCGGGGGGGGGGGGTTCGACTTTTCAGACCAATTGTGTTCCCTTACAGTCCCAAATGGTATCTTTTTTGGTGAGCTTTCCCATGTTTTGAGTTTGTTTCTCGCATAAGTCTTCTTCAAATTGAGCTATGAAGTTGAAATTTAGTGTGTGGATTTATTAAGGGTCTTAGATATTCGTGTTGGGGGTCTCTACTTTTTAGCCTCATTGCAATACCCTCGCAGCCCCGAAGATGTAGTTTTTTGGTTGGTTTTCCTAATAGAATTTTCCCTTTTTGATCTTGAAAAATGGGCTATTTCTGCCCTATCTTCCTCCAAATTGAGTTGAGAAGTTGAAATTTACTATGTATATTTGCTCGCGAGCGGAGAAGTTTCTTTTTAGGGGTTCAACTTGTCAGACCCATTGTGCCCTCCTCACAGCCCCATCACCGTTCCAGGGAAAAAAATCACAGAGCGTTACTTTTCTTATTTCATAAATGGCTAATTCGCATATTTTCTTCACTTTATCAGTGCGATGTTTTTTTACCCTTAACATTGAACTGATATGCGTGGAAACAGACCTTCAGAAATTAACATAACATGAGTTGACTCGATTTCGTCCCTAATCATGTTTTCCTCTCGCTCTGTTTATGATACTTCGATTATATTAATTTTTTGTACTGAGTAAATTCGCTTTAATACATATTCGGTACAGTGTATTTTGTATTACTAAAAAAGATATGGTTTTTTTTTTTTTTGTTTTTCAATTTACAGCTGTCCACCTCGTTCATTTTTACCAGCCTTATGTCGTATATTTTTGGACGAATGTGCGCCAGACAACGTGTTGGAAGTAACTGCTCGAGCGATTACGTATTATTTAGACGTATCGGCCGAATGCACCAGACGTATCATATCGATGGATGGTGCGGTAAAAGCAATCTGTAATCGTTTGGTGGTCGCCGAACTGGATTCGAGAACAAGTCGAGATCTAGCCGAACAATGTATCAAAGTAAGTTCTCTAAGTACACGCGCATTATTTGATCGAGTACACTACCGAACCATCAAGGATACGTATACCCACGACGATGTGTTTATCGCTCGCATATCAACATAATATTAATATACGCGAGATATTTATACAATTTTATTTTTATTTTTTATTTTTTTTTTTGTTCACCTTCTTCATTATTTATTTTTTCAGGTATTGGAATTAATATGTACCCGAGAAGCTGGCGCGGTATTCGACGCTGGTGGCTTAAATTGCGTATTATCGTTTATTCGTGATAATGGATCGGCTATACATAAAGATACCCTACACTCGGCCATGTCGGTCGTGTCTCGTTTATGCTCGAAAATGGAACCGCATGATTCTTCGTTACCCATTTGCGTTGAATCGTTGTCGACGCTACTCAAGCACGAAGACGCTCATGTAGCGGATGGAGCGCTCAGATGTTTCGCGTCGTTATCCGATAGGTACATAAGTCTTTTTAAGTGTATCAAGTAGGCATGTGCCAGATGCAAAAACTGCGAACAAAAGTGTAGCCTATTCGTACCCCAAAAAAAAAAATATATATATATAAATGTATATCGAGGAGAGAGAGAACTGCGTATCTTCGGTACTTCTTAACAACGTGTTATTTTTTTTTTTTTTTTGGTTTCGCGCATCGCATCGCATCGCTTCGTAATTATGTGGTGTATTTCTTTAAACTGCTGCGTATTTTCGATGATGCGAACATTTAGCGCAATTAAATGGGAACTTGATTATCGAGTAGGCGAAAAGTCAATTTATTAGGGTCATGTTTATTGATTAATGAAGCGACCACGCTATAATTGTTCGAACATCTCGTATACAATGTTTCGAATTATTTATTTTTTTTCTTTTTTTGGAAGAGTACGTTCAAAAAAAAAAAAAAAAAAATGACAAAAATAACGGAGAAAAAATATGACACAATGGCACATGTCGTTTCTTTAATTGAAACCGTGGTTAATTAGTTTTCATTCTTATGCCATGTTGTTGTGTGTACAGATTTACTAGAAGAGGAATCGATCCGGCTCCTTTAGCTCAACACGGATTAATGAACGAGTTATTAATCAGGTTATCAAATGCTGCGGCACCTTTGCAATCTGCATCGACGACCGGAACCGGTTAGTTGACGAAATTCCAGTCGGTTGTTTGAGCTGATGATTAATTATAGATATTTGTTTTATCCTACACGGCTATACTCATCGATTAGGCTGAAAAGAAATGTAGTTATGAAATTTAGGCTGATAAATTTAGTATTTTTTTCGTGTTCGTATACAGAACGTTTGATAAAAATCATTCGATCGACTTTTTAACGATTACTCTTGCTTTTGGCGAATCGAATGTATTGAACATTATTTTTTTTTTTTTAATTTATCTGTTTTCCAAAAAGTGAATATCGATGATTTTGTAATATTTCAACGAAAAACTACTGGTTCTACAGAGACCGACGAAATGAGTAAGAATTATTATATGAATTATTGCCTAATTCGAAATCTAAAGGGACAGTGATTTAGAAAAATCAAAAATTTGGATTCTTGCATAACCTTTCAAAACGAACAAAAAATGTTCTTTGCATAAATTGCCTATGTTCGAAATTAAGGGGATTGTGTGCGCATGTGTAAAAAATGTTACGTATTTTGAATCCGATAAAATGTACAAGAGGGAGATTCTGACATGCAACTGATGAAATTAATGTCATTTCATGAAATAAAATTAATTTTTTTTTTTTTTTTTAATATAGGCGAGCGTTTTATTAAATGTAATAATGAGAAACGTATGTGGAAAAATGACGCGAATAAATTGTCCCCCTCCCCCCCTCCCTCCTACTTCGTTCTAACTTGTAAAACTTCTTACGTATTTGCTAGAAGCGTATAAAACTGTTGTGTAAAATTACTTTGCGATTTTAGGTAATCAAAGTCTCAATACGAGTGGCACAGTTTTACCAGAATCTAAATCCTTTGGCTCTGTATCAACGGTCATTAGCTTACTTTCTGCTCTTTGCCGCGGTTCGCCGACCATAACTCACGTATGTATTTTCAGAGGTCATTCACTGTGCGTTTGCGTTTTTTGTTAATTATCACGACGATGATTTAAGAACGAAAATTTCGTACTACTTTACAGGACCTACTTAGATCCGATTTACCAGACGCGATTGAAAAAGCTCTTAAAGGCGATGAACGGTATGTCGCGTCGATCGATTACCGACGAAAGAAAAAAAAAAAAAGAAAAAAAAATGAATTTATAACGAGTCGAGATTTTTATCAACGTACATTTTTCTTTTTGTTTTATAATCGTAGCTGTATGTTGGATTGTATGCGATTGATGGATTTATTACTGGTGCTGCTGTTCGAAGGAAGAAAAGCCATCTCTAGAGGTATTACGATTACGAATTCGGTCGGCATAACGTCTACAGCGGCCGTAGCAGCAGCTCACGTATTTCCTAGATTGAGACGAATTGAAAGCTCCGGTGATAAGTCGTATCGCCAGTTAATCGACTGTATTCGTAGTAAAGATTGCGAAGCTCTGATTGAAGCCGTAGATTCGAGCGGTACGGTTTTTTTTTTTTTCTTCTTATAACCAACTTGGTCGAAGAAATACATTAATTGATATGTCGACGAATTAATTATTAACGCAGGTATGGAAGTAAACTACATGGACGACGTTGGGCAAACGTTACTAAACTGGGCGTCCGCTTTTGGTACGCAAGAAATGGTCGAGTTTCTGTGCGAACGAGGAGCTGACGTTAATAAAGGTCAACGTTCGTCGTCTCTTCATTATGCCGCCTGTTTCGGACGTCCGCACATAGCTAAGGTGCTTCTGAGACACGGGGCTAATCCCGATTTACGCGATGAAGATGGTAAAACACCGTTAGATAAGGCCAGAGAACGTATGGATGATGGTCACCGAGAAGTAGCTGCTATTTTACAATCTCCTGGTAATTGTCAAAATTCGTACATGTACAAATCTGGTATATTCGAATTATTGCATCCGTTCGCTCGTTATGTGAAAAGTAATTTGATGGCTGATTCTGAACGTAGAATGTATTTAGACAGAAATAGGCTCGAGTCGTATTTTTTCTAACCCTTTCCCCTCCGAGCATCCGTCCCCTTTTCTTAGAAATGCACGTATCTCTAGCTTTATTGGTTCTATAAATAACATTTTTAACTAAAACTTTTTTCTTGAAGCGTTCTCTACATTTTTGGTTATTACCAAAATTGCATTTGGCACAACCTTTGCACCCGAAATCGCGAAAATGTGTTTATCAAAATGCTCAAAATCAAGTTATTCTAGTTTTTTTTTTTTTTTTTTTTTTTTTAAAAAAAATGCTCAAAATCAAGTTTTTTTATTTTTTTTTTTTTTTTTTTTTTTTGTAAAAAAATACCAAATTTAACATAAACCTACTTAATAATCACAAAAAATATTTCGAATATAATTTGATATCTAATACGTTAACCGCAATACCTCCCCCCCCCCACACACACGTGGCAACACATCGTCCCCATATTAGCGTTCAAAAAACGTGATTGGACCGGGAATCCTATCTGTACATTGGAAAATTTTATCGTGGAAAATATTTTATAGCCCAAGAATCGCTCCTCGTCTCAACCCCTCCAATCGTGCGCTAATTTTTTGTAACCTGTGTTCTTTTAATACATAGTTGTTCGTCTGCTTGGTGAATTTAAAAAAAAAAATGAAAAACTGAAACAACAGATGAAGGGAGGTGGTCATAAAGAGGGCCGTAGCGAACAACTTTTTTAGGAGGAGGGGAGGGAGGATTTTCTCATATTTATTAAAAAGAATTAATTGGAATAGCCAGGAATGTTTACTGGATTAGGGGGTCGGCAAATTTTTTCGTAGTTACATGAATGAAGTAAATAG
This sequence comes from Ferrisia virgata, assembly GCA_900060175.1. Classification (NCBI taxonomy): domain Eukaryota; kingdom Metazoa; phylum Arthropoda; class Insecta; order Hemiptera; family Pseudococcidae; genus Ferrisia; species Ferrisia virgata. The sequence goes on from FIZR01003793.1 coordinate 16,623, forward strand.
TATAGGTGGATTAGACTTTCGCGCATGCCCGATCAAAGCGAGGACCCCCTCCCCCTCCCCCGCACAAATACAACCCTGCTCGTAAATATCCACTTTATACGATAATTTGAGATGAATTTTGAATTATTTGTTTTGCATTTTTTCAAACTATAACCTGTTGGCACTTCGCGATTGAGGGGAAAAAAGTTTTATTTTGAAAATTTGAATAAAATGAATATGTTTTAGCCTGATTTTTTATGTCATTATAATCGATAAACACATCGATCTATTGAGAATCGGAGAGGAGGGGGCAAAATCCGTTTTCAAATTATAGCAGACCACTGAGACCATTTTTGGCCATATGTGGTGTTGATTTGGTTTATCTCCCCTCCCCCAAAACTAAGAATTATATACTCCGTTCAATACAGATAAGAAAAAAACGACCAAATTTGGGAAGTAGGCTTAAATTGACGACATATTTGATATTTATGAATTGGGATGACATCGGGTCAAAATTCATTTATGTTCAGATTTGGGGATGGAGGCGGGGCTAAAATCGCAAACATTGTTCATTTTTAAACCATTCGATATAGGATCCAAAGTTGTATAATATATTCAAAAATCAAATCAACCCTGCACGTCATTTAGGATGAGAGACAGGATGTTTTTTCGGTTTTTTCCCTTTACGAGTATGACCTTGATAAATGCCTGTTTCACGGATATTCCTCCTCCAAATTGTGGTAGGTAGTTGAAAAAATTGCAGCCAAACTTATTTTTGTCTTGATACATTCTGAATTAGGAATAAGTTGTCAAATTGCTGTTTACATTTGGCGCAAGTGGGAACCCTTTTTTTTTTTTTTTTTTTTCGATCGACTTGATAGCTTTTGAAGTCAACGAGGTGATATTAATGATAATATTTACTTTGTAACAGGAGAGTGGATGTTATCGTGTGATAAAGATAAGAAAACAGATGGTGCAGATGCCGAAGAATCCTTAGAACCGAAAGGAGATCCGGAAATGGCACCTGTATATCTGAAACGAATGTTACCAGTATTTTGTAACACTTTTCAGTCCACAATGTTACCGTCGATAAGGTATACGAATGTGAAAATTCACCATACGGTATCGATAATCAGACGAATTTCCTCTTCATTAATGAAATTGTATTGTTTCGTTGTAGGAAATCTAGTTTGAATTTAATTAGAAAAATGATACATTACATTCAGGCTTCGTTATTGACCGAAATATGCATTTCGGAGTCACCGAATTGTAATCTAGGAACCATGTTAGTCGAAGTAATAGCCAATGTACTGGATAACGAAGCACGTACCTTATTATAAAAAATAGAAAAAAGTACTAAACCTATTATTCGTATTTTACGTAATTTATACTTCGAGTTATTCAATTAGAAAATATAATATTTTATGCAGAAATTGACGCGTTAACGCAAATCGACCATTTTAATTTATGCATTTTTTTATTTTTTTTATTTTTTCGTTTAAATGCGACATTCTTTTTATTCAAAAATAGTAATTTTTTTCATTTAAATGTGAATTGATGAAAATTTAGAAATCATTATGGTGGTGGCCACAAACTAGTATTTCTGAGAGTAATTTAAAGCGTAAAGCTGAACGTCTGCGATCTAAGTATATTATTCGCAAAGAACCGGTAAATGTTTGATGGTGCATGATTTATGTATAATCTAACCTTTCCATCATTATTTTCATCTGCATATTATTTGTTTTTCTTTTAAAAAATCATATTTATTTTTTTTTTTAATTAAACGTGAGACCATTGCGCTTTATATTTTTATTTGTATTTTATTTTTTTACTAATGGGAATGTCGAATCGACGCTGTTAAAAATACCGCTTGAGATAGTACTAAAAAATTTACATAGATGGTTTTATTTTCTTCACACCTCGACTCGCAGACAGTAGGAATTTTTGTGAACTTTGTGCGAGTTTTTCTTTTTTTTTAAGTTATTGAAGATAACGTATCGTTGGGCATGGAATAATGTTGATTTTTATACGTGTGTTTTTGTTTTTCTTTATTTCTTTAGGATGACGACGATGGTCAAATAATGGTCTTACAAATAATTCAAGATTTGATGGTGAAAAGTCAAGATATATTTTTGGACCATTTTGCCAGACTCGGCGTATTCAGCAAAGTACAACAATTAACTACCTCAGGAGATTTACAGACTGGATTAACCGGCGATGATACGATTTCCTCTATTGATTTATCTCATCAGGTAAAAAAAAATCGTAAATGAAAAAATAAATAAATTATCAAACGATTTGAATTACACCTGAGATTTGTATTGTTTTGTAGGACGATCAAGGTAAAGCGGACGCGTATTACGAAGATGCGAAAGAAATCTTACCAGGTCGAGCGTATTATTGGAAAGATTGGTGTTTCTGTCGAGGCCGAGATTGCTTGTACATTTGGTCCGAAGCGGCTGCTTTAGAATTGTCAAACGGCAGTAATGGATGGTTTAGATTTGTCGTCGATGGTAAACTGTCGACGATGTATTCGAGCGGTAGTCCAGAAGGAGGAACCGATAGTACGGGTCGGTTGAGTTGTTTGAATTGAATTTCCTTTTTGACTACGACTGAAAGTTGGGATGATTTTTTGCAACCGTGGTGTGATTTCATTTTGTGCAGAGAATCGTGGCGAATTTCTTGAAAAATTACAGAAAGTCAGAAGTATGATTAAACCAACTACTCATACGCAACCTATCTTATCACACGCTGGAAGTACGAGATTGGTTGTCGGAAATTGGTCTCTAATATCTCGCAAAGAAGGAGAAATAACTATTCATAATACAGATGGTCAACAAGTACGTGTTTTTGTCGAAATAATTTCTGCAAAATAGTCAAAAATGATCTTTTCTATTTAGATTTTCGCATAACCAATTCAACATTGCTTCTTGAATCGAATTCGACGTTTTAGAAAATTTTAATGGTTGAAAATGAAATAATATCGCGAACGATTTTTGATCAATTACTTATTGAAATTTCAGGTAACAACATTACGAGAGGATTTTCCTGGTTTCACGTTCGAATCGAATCGTGGCACGAAGCACACGTTCTCAGCTGAAACATCTATGGGAGCGGAATTCTCAACATCGTGGATTCCTGGCCGAAAAACTAAACGATTACGTTCCAAAGCTGAAGCTCTCAAGCTTAAAGTAGCTTATTATTTTATTTTATTGTTTTTTTTTAAAAAAAAAAAAAAACTCCCTTAATTTTTTTAGCATTATGATCACTAACGAATATTTTTATATTACAGATTAAAACTATGGCGACTGAAATTTACGATAAATATTTCAAAGTAGCTCAAGCTCAACCGAGAGGAGTAGTAGCGAAATTAGGAGCCATCGTAGCTCAAATAGATCGCGCTTGTCAAAAACAATACATGTCGAATAACAAAGAAAAGGGTACCCAATGGAAAGAATTACTTCAATCTGCTCTAATCGATTTGAAACAATTATTACACGAAGATGGCGTCGTATCTTCGTACGAAATCCATAGCAGTGGTTTGGTCCAGTCGTTGTTAGCCATGTTGTCCACGACTGTTTGGGATCAAGGAATTAACACGACAAAACGTAGTAAATTACAAAAACAGAGGATTAGAATCTTTAGGAATATATTTAGGGTATGTTTTAAAGTTGTTTTTTTTTATATATTTGGATTTATTTTTAAATGAACGAAAAATTATATTAATTCAATATTGTATTACAGAGCGAAACTTGTGATAGAGAGAGCGCCAACTCTGCAGCAATATTAGTTCATAAATTAATATCGGTTCTGGAATCCATCGAAAAATTACCCGTTTATATTTACGATCCTCCAGGTTCAGGTTACGGATTACAGGTATCTTGAATCGCTATCACTTTGTACGATGAGATATTTGAGAGCTTGAATATTCACGCATTGAAATATTTTCGCAGACGTTAACTAGACGATTACGTTTCCGACTTCAAAGAGCAGCCGGCGATACTTCATTAGTCGACAGAACCGGACGTAGTTTAAAAATGGAACCACTGAGTACGGTCGCGCAACTAGAACGATATCTATTAAAAATGGTTGCCAAACAGTGGTACGATAATGATCGGTCGCAGTTCGCCTTCGTTAATAAAATCAAAGAACCAAATACCAAGCTACAATTTAGACATCAGTACGATTTCGACGAAAACGGAATCATCTACTGGATCGGAACCAATGCGAAGTATGTGCGCTGTTTTGTAACATACTGTGCCAATTAATTATGTAATTTTTTTTTTATTCATTTGCCATTTTTTTCTCGTCATTTCTCAGGACTTGTCCAGATTGGGTGAATCCAGCTCAGTACGGTTTAGTTATGATTACCACCTCGGATGGGCGTAATTTACCTTACGGTCGTTTAGAAGATATTTTAAGTCGCGACACAGCCGCGTTAAATTGTCACACCAATGATGATAAAAATGCCTGGTTTGCTATTGATCTCGGATTATATGTGATACCAACGTGTTATACGTTACGCCATGCCAGAGGTTACGGCCGCTCAGCGTTAAGAAATTGGAACTTCCAAGTGAGTTTTTCTTCACGATGAAACGAGTTATGAAATGTGAAAAATATGTATAAATCGAATGATACGATACGCGTGTTCTTTCTTGTCAGGTTTCGAAAGATGGTACGAATTGGGTCACGATATACGCGCACATTGATGATACATCTTTAAACGAACCTGGTAGCACGGCTTCGTGGACGTTGCAACCTCCAGCTGACGAGAAAAAAGGTTGGAGACATGTGCGCATACAGCAGAAAGGAAATAACGCGTCCGGTCAAACGCATTACTTATCATTATCCGGATTCGAAATTTATGGTACCGTTACGGAAATCTGCGATGATTTAGGTAAGTTTGAAAGCCAAAAATTCAAGTCCAATTGAGTTCATTATCCTGTTGTAGGTTACATAGGTCCAAACAATGACGCGATAGCAGAAATTTAACATAATTATGTGTACTAATTCACCATATCATTCACTTTCTGTGATCCAACACTTTTCCTTCATCGACGAGAAATACTAAGGTCTAAATGGCTATATGGGGATAAACATAGGTAAATCTGCCCTGTGGAATTTTGAGATTATATTTTGATGGTAGAAGCATACTATCGAGAAACATTCTTGAACAAAGTTTTGGACTGCAGGCCCCTCTGGTTTTCAGAGGGGAGGGTTCTTTTTTTGAAAAGCACTTCGATTTGGGCAACGATTTTTTGTTATTAAGATCTTTAAGAGAGGCATCTATGTAAAAATCAACAACAACCCCCCCCCCCTTCCACTCATAATTCACTTCCGAAATGACTTTGAAATTGTATTCATTTTTTTTTTTTTTTTAGTTAAGATACTGGTTTGGTACAATTTTGGAACCGTGCTTTTTGAAAGTCTACTTGACTCCTCTAATCACCTATATTTTTTTAAAAATTGTAGTTCATAAGCGTCATAGTTGCAATTTGAAAAGACTTGGATTGGAGAGGGGAGGGGGACAGAGCTATACTGGAAAAATTCAAGTGTCGAAATTTTTTTCCTATTCAGTATTATTTCAGCTTTTGTAAGAGTATAAAGTCATAGATGAGAACCAAAACTCTCATGGGAGCTTCTGCTGAACTTGAGCAGTACCCCCCCCCCCCGCGCCCTATTTTCGGACTACGGATACGTTCATGATATTGGTGTCGTTTTCTCATAAATCGAATCCCCTGAACATGAATATGAAATCAGAAAATCTGTTTTTTAGTTGGAACCCTATAATTATCTTATTCAGAACATGAGGTGGACCTCTTCTCTAAAATGAAGTGTTCAGGGGGTTCGATTTATGCTAAAACAACACCAATGTCTTGAACATTCCTATGAACCCTAAACTGAGGTGAGGGGGTGCTATTATGGTTCAACAGTGACCCCTAATAGAATTTTGTTTTTCCGCTACGATTTTATATTTCTTTAATCTACAATTATACTAAATATAAAAACAATTCCAACATTTTCTGTTTTAATTTTTTTTTCTATACGTTGACATATGTATGCATTTTGGTATCACCTCCCTTTTAGCATAGGGCACTTGAAAGAGTTCAACTGAAAAATTTGATTTCATGTTCGTGTTCGGGGAGGGGGGGGGGTTGATTTATGTGAAACGATACAAATGTCATGAATGTATTTGTTGTCCAAAAATAGGGTAAGTTTTTCTCCTAATTGAGCTAGGAGCGGGGCTAATTTTTGGATATATTATACAATTGTTTTAAAAGGAACAATTTTTACAATCCCCCCCCCTCGCCACCCCATCTACTAAATTTGGGCACAATTGAATTTTAATGCAAATTCATCCCACTTCAGAATTTTAAATTCGCCCTATTTTCTGAATTTGATCCTATTTCAAATTTTTTTTCAAATTCTTATCCTGGCGCTAATGAAATGAAATTTTGAAAATAATTATATGCGATGAGAGGGGTCAAGTACATATCCAGAAAGCGTGGTTTCAAAATTGCACCGAATCAGAATCCTTGCTGAAAAAAAATAAATAAAATTTTAAAAGGTCATTTCAGGGGTAGTAAACAATTACGGGAGGGGTATGTTAATTCCTTCAGAAATGCCTCTCGTATAGATCTACAATGTAACAAAAAATTGTGCAGGTCGATCGATTAGCGTTTCCAAAAAAAAATCTCGAGGGTTTTTTCGAGAAAGGCCCCACTAGAAATTCAGTGGGGTTAGAGGTCCAAAACTTTGATCAAATATGTATTCTGATAATATGCTCGCACCACCGAAGTATCCTCTAAAAATTCCATCCGGGCAAATTCGCCTATGTTTATCCCTCTATAGCCTTTATCAAAAGAGCAATTTCAAAATTTTATTCAAATGACCAATGTAATTCTATCATAAAGAAGATTTGTCTGTCTCGAAACTGAAGGGACAGAGCTCTTTTGAATTTCAGTAGCTCCTTCAAAAAATTAACGTTTCCTACTGAAATCAGCGATATATAGAATTTTTTTTTCTCGTTAAATTTTCCATTTTGCAAAAATTTCCACTAATCGCCTATTTCAGTAGTGCACTTTGTAGTAAAACATTTTCGTAACAAATTTTGTTGTATACAAGTTTTGCCTACCTCCAATTTTTGAAGGAGTTACTAAAATTCAAACGAGCTCTGCGCCTTCAATTATCAAGATAGACGAATATTCTGTATGACAGGTTTTGTAGGAAAAAATTTTTTCTTCAAGGTTCACCAAGTAAATGGCCTTTTGATTGAAATTTTGAAATTGCTCGCTTGATAAGATTTTAGACGTTAGTATTTTTTATTCGTGTGGAAGGTGGGAGGGGGGAGTACAAAAATCAGTAGAACCCTGAGGTAATATGCTACATTTCTGTTATGACTTCAGGCATCATAGCGAGGTCACTTTTTAGTGACTTGGTCACTTTTTTCGAATAAAGTCACTATTGGTCACTTTTTTCAAAAAAAATTTTTAAAAACTGATTTTTTTTCAAAAATTATTTTTAAATT
>FIZR01003795.1:0-31425 GCA_900060175.1 Ferrisia virgata
AGTGATTTATCCCTCAGGTAGATAGCAAGGTCGTCAGCAAATAAAGAATATTGTACAGGTTTTTTAATTTCTGAAGAAATGTCATTTAGTCCAAGAATAAAGATGAAGGGGCTAATGACTCCTCCTTGTGGAGTGCCTACTTCTTGATTATGTGCTGAGGAGAGTACATTACCTATTTTTATTCTGAAGGTGCGATGTTGTAGAAAGGCTGAAATGAAGCAAGGTAGGTTGCCTCTTAAGCCAAGTTTGAGAAGAGCATTTAAAATTGTTTGAAATGGAATACGATCGAATGCTTTTTCAACGTCGAAGAAAACACTGACTGTGAATTGTTGAGTTGTGAAGCCATCAATAATTTCATTTTGGATCTTGATCAATTGATCAATTGTGGAACGCCTCTTCCTAAATCCGCATTGGTTGTTGTCTATTAAATTCTTTTCTTCAAGGTGATCCATCAATCTTGAGGTGACCATTCTTTCAAGTATTTTGCATAAAACAGAAGTCAGAGCTATAGGGCGATAGCTATTGGGCTCAGTCACAGATTTTCCTGGCTTAAGAATTGGAATGACATGAGATTCGCGCCAATTTTTTGGTAGTTTATGTGCGTGCCAGATTTTATTGAATAGTTTTAGAATGACTTTTCGGCTTGGTATTTTCATATGTTTAAGCATTTCAGCATGGATATTGTCAGGACCAGAAGATGCATTTCTTGTATTTTTAATAGCCTGTTCCAAATTTTCAAAAGGGAAATCTTCATTACATTTATATTTTATGGTTGGATCATTGAAAATGCTATCATTGAAACTATTTGTAGGATATTCAGCTAAGAAGAATACTCTGTTCTGTACGTATTTTCAATTTTAACCGAATTTTCAACTTGTTTGTGTGATGATGTGATCTAGCTGCAATCTATTGATAAGAATATTTCATATTTTTCTATTACTTATTCTCATCTTATCCAATTCCACTCTCCTCTACCACAGTCTTTCAATTAAACGTACGAGTACGAATACGATGAGATGGAAGTTCGCCAAAGCAAAAGATACCTGTGCATGTGGTAATGGGGGGTGGAGATGAATACATAGGAAAGAGAATGACCTTAATACCTTCTCGCTTTACTACACGTCGCATTTTTTTCTCATTTTCACTTAAAAGGTATGTACACTTTGTTGCGAGGTTGTTACATATATGAAAGGATAGCGAAAAAGCTTTGATTTTTCTTCTATGCAATACCGAGGCGAGTACACGGTGCGTTTTTTTTTCTATTTTTTTCATTACGTTTTTTTTTCTTTTTTTCTTTTTTTTTTTGAAATTTTCCACGAGGATTTATTTACCGTGTAAATAACGAAAACGTGTATTGTATAAATGAGAAAGTACTCGCATACAAGAATCTTTTATTTTACTCTGTGCTCGTTTATTTGTTTACATTGTTGTTTGCTTTTGATTAGGAAAGAGCAAACGTTTTCTGAAATATGATTTTATTTACATCGATGCTGTGTACGTACCTTCCTACCTACCTACCTACCTATACCATTATCAAGGATACATAAAAGCTAGGTGTTTTTTAATATTAAAAATAAAAATATAAAGGTACATAAACATATAACGACGAGAATGCAACGAACGATGACAACAACGATGAAAAATCAACGTGAAAATTTCCTTTTTTCCCACTCGAACGAAATGACACTGGCGTCCGTCGACGATACGATGGCGATGGCGTCGCGTCGATAACAAGGAAAAAAAAAGTACAATAGCACTCGAGTCATTGTTGCGTCAGAATTCGGCCTAATTTAGTACAACGATAAGCGGCGTGTTTTGGTACTGCTGCTGGATACTTGAGAAAAGACAACACGGGCAGACAGGACAGGACAAGAAGAGTGAAAGTCGACTAGGTTGATTTATAGCCGAATATCAACGCGCTGTTGTAATTTCGATAAGTCAAAAAAATTTTCTATATCCAAAGACCCCGCTACGCTTTGGCAGTTGTACTATCTAAAATATTGCAAAAGTATCCGTTTCGCTTGTACATGAAACGAAAGAAGTGAAACGCGTAAAAAAGTGTTTTTTTTTCCTTTCTTTCGTTGCTCATCCACTCTACATGTATATTTTGGGGGCGAACTAGAACGAGGTGAAATGGGCGGACAATATCGTAAATCCATTCTTGAAATTCTATTAGCGATTGATTTATTCTCTATTTTCACCCTTTTTTTTTTCGTTTTTATTTTTATTCGCAATCGTTTTTCGATCGTGAAGCAAGCTAGGGGCTCAGGCGGTGTTATTATGACACTATTATCTCATCTTTGTACCATTAGAGATTCCTTTCGTTGGGCACAGTTATAAACAACTCAACTTAGCAGTGTTCAAAACAAGTTTATTAAACATGACGTGCTGGTATGTTTTTTCCTAGTAAGTGAAATTAAGCGAAATGCCATTGATCTCTGATTTTCAAAATCTTCACAAAGCATCATTGTGTATCGCTAAAAAAATTTACCGACCCCTCTTCCCCTCACTCAGGCTGGATAAAAATTCGGTATTCCCGCCTGTTTGAGGAAAAATCATAATATTCAGAATGACGAGCTTACGTATACAAATTTTCCAAAATTTTTCCATCTCTTATATTGGTGGAGGGGGGAGGATGACATTAATAAAAGAAATCTTTGAATTGCAGTAGCTGCGAATCTTAGGAGGGTACACGAAATTTTTTTCATCGAAGTACCTGTTTCAACGAGTATAATTTTTGGACATTTTTTTTTTTTTTTTGAGATTTAGGTCGTTTTTAAAAATTTAAAAGATGCTCAAAAATCCGTTTTTTCCAGAAATAATGGCGAATACGCTAAACATGAATAGAAGTGAAATTATTCAGCGTGAAATTTTATATCGGATTACGTCATTGAAATTTTGATTGAGAAACATAATTACAGAATTGTGAGCATGAGTGCATTGGGCTTAAAGGGTCAAAATGCGAACGAGAGGTTTGAACGAAAAATAAATACCGGATTCGTATTTGGCGTGTCTAAATTAGTTGAAAAGCACCCATTTCCTAATTTTCTGATCCATTTTCAACAAAAGAAAAAATTGCAATTTTGTTCAAAAAAGTCAATTTTAAGTACAACGGCAACTTTCATATTAATACCAAGCAACTATTTACAATGAGAGAGTTTTGAAATTTTTTACAGTCACTATTTGCGCTGATATAGAATTTTAGGGTAGTTGCACCAACTTTCGCGGCTCCATTTTATGTTCCAGGAGTACCTCCACCCAAATTTGAGGCAATGCCAAGGTTGGTCGTACCCCCTGAATATGATAATGAAGTCAGATTCACTATTTGGCCCTATCACCAAATTTTTACACTTGTAACAATGCCTAAAATAAGTATTTTTCAGAGAATTTCCCAAACTTCAAAAAAAATGCCTACAATTTATGCTCGTTAAATCGCATATTTTGATGAAAAAAATTTCAAGTAACCCTCCCCCAGTTTACAGCTGCAGCAATTTAAATGTCAATTTCTCCTTTTTCTTCTCCTGAAATATGTAAAAATTCGTGTTGATGTACCCATCATTCTTCCAAACATTTGGTTCAATATCATGACTTTTTCATATACGCGTGAATGCAGATTTAAAAAAAAAAAGACGTTTTTTTCGATATTCTAGACGAAGAGGTGGGTGGGATGGAGGAAATTCTTTCTACCTTTAAATTTTTTTAAACGTACCAAAAGATGTTTTATGAAAATTTTGAAAATTTGAGATCAAGGGTACCCTTTAAATCAGTATGGATGGAATTGGATTTGAATACGTGAAACGTGACCCGTAGATATCTCAAGAAGTTGGCAATGAATGTCAATTTTCAAACGAAACATTCGAATGGAAATAATGGTCTTTCGAATAGAGAATAAAAAGAGAGGATCTGTTGGAAATTTACAGAACTGATCTAACTTAACGACTAATTTATATTCATTATACGTTCTATATCGAGAACTAATTGGAAAATTACTTTCAAGTTCCTAATCCCTCTTTTTTTTTCTGTTGCAAACAACGCCCAACGTGACTGCAGGACTATTCTAAAGAATCATCGTATGGTACAGGGATGGATGTTCGTTCACTTCTTTTATAAACGTTATCGCGACATTAATACCGCGTGAAATCATCCCCTCGAAAACTCCGCATACATCCGATGGATTACGTATTAATACTCTGGAGCAATGTGAAACGCTTCTGCTCAGACGACCATAGAAGCAGGGGATTATTATAATTTAAATATTGAATTATTGATGATTTTTCGCGGAGCCGCTTCGGTTATTTTATTTTCTTTCACCGAAATTGACGCTGCGCTGCTCCTATTACTGTAGATTTACGCTGAATGCGCACCCAAATAGATGTATGTACCATTTTTAGCCTAATTTACCAAACGAAAATATAGCTATTACGTCATCCACGAAATCATAAACAAAATTCGTATTATGGTTCTTAGTATGTTCCCAAAATGAAGAAAAATAGAGGATGGGGGTCGCTCGGTCGGAATGTTAGGAGCGATGTGATGATAGATCCTTAATCTAGAGGAGGAAAAAAAGTTAGCTGGGGTACTATTTTTAAGCCCTCCCCCCCGAGGGATTACCCATATCTTCACATACCCCTACGTCGATTCTAATTGTCGTATTTCAATTTTTCTTGAGCCTAAATTGTTGCCTAAACAGTTCTGAATATTTTTTGTTGCTATAAAAATTTTTTAGAAAGGCCCGCGGGAACGTCAATTTTATTAAAAAAAAATGCCAAAAAATGTTCAATTTCCGATTTTTTGTCATTTTTGAGAAAAATAAAGGTAATTTTTGAAACCTATTGTTTGAAATTTGAGCGAAGTAATAAAAACAGTCGATTTGAGAGGTGTCAGTTTCCTGAACCAATCTTCCTCCCCATACTTTTCATAATTTCATTCATGAATACTGAGAATTTGAACTTTTTGAGAGGGGAAGTGAGGGGAAGAGCCGGGATGTTTAGCATATTTTAGTAGCGGTGGGGGTACATCTTTGTAATTTTCATCTATGTTGAAACTTTACAGAATTATTCACATCACTATTAGATCTAAAAATAATGAAAAACCAAATAAGATATATAGAACTGAATTTGAATAAAATTTTGAAAAGTGAAGGGGCCCATAATTCAAAATACATAAACGAAATTCTGAAGAGTGGAAGGTGGCTCCAGGGGGTGGAAGATTGTTTCAAGAAAAAGAAACTACATTTAAATTAACTCTTCTTGTTACTCTGCACATCTTTCAAACAATAGTTTTCAATAATTACCGTTATTTTAAAATTGAACGTTTTGAACTTTTTTGGAAAATTGACGCTCGCCGGGGCCATTCTTAAAAATTTACATGATAACAAAAAATGCTTAGTACTCTTTGGACTACAATTTAGATTCAAGAAAAATTGGTACAATGATTAGAATTGACGTATGAAGTATGTGAAGAAAGGGAAGTGGCTCCCCAGGGAGGGGAGGAGCCTAAAAAATGTGTGCTCAGTCAACTTTTTTTTAGCTTTCCTTCCAAATTAAGGATCAATCATTAGATCGCTTTCAATACTCTGATCGAACGGAATGCCATTTGTAATTATACTAGGGGAGTAAAAAAACAAATTCAAATTTTCAGCTGATAAAATTGATTTTTAAATTTTTTTACAAATTTTCAAAAATTTTTCCTACTATAGCAACAAATTTTTGAAAGTTGATGAAAATTCGAAAAACCACCTTCGGCAGCTGAAAATAGTTTGACGTGCGCTTTCCAAACATCCAAGTTACGTCAAACTGGACTTCTCATGTTGAAATTTTGATTTTCGCGATCTGCAAACTTTTAAAGCTCATTTTGAATCCTAAAAGAGATACCCGGTTCAGCTGCCAATGGGTCAGGCAGACTGGACATAACGTGCGATGTTTCAAGAAGATTTTAGTAAGCTGAAATCGGGATACTTCCATTTTTTTTGAAAATAATCAAATTCAAGTACCCTTTGCATCGCCCTTCTCAGAGATATCGGGCTTAAAATTTCTACGTTGCCTTCTCCACTCGAAGTAAGTATCCTTAGAGAAAATGGTAAGAATCCAACGTATATTTTTTTCTTGCTCCACCGTAGTTGAAAGTGAGCGCTGACTGGGCAATGCAAGGAAAAATACTAATACCAGGCAACGACTTTTCCCAGTATCATGTAGCCAAATCGGGATCCTCCTTCTTACAGATGCCATTCGACTGGTCATGGAAGCTGGATTCATTTGCATATCTATTCCTGTTCTTCCAATGGTCCCCATTCAGTGTCACTATTCACTATAACTACTTTAATTTGATTACGTATGCAAATTTCAAAATCCAAAAAACCACAAATTTGGTCATTATTTGATTAGAATATTTTCTCTCATTAGTTTTACCTCATTTTGGGTATCTTGAGGCAGATCAAAATGAATAAATTCTCATTGAGCTTTGGAAACAATACGAAAGAATACAAAACAAGGAAGCTACAACGCAAAACATGGGGGTATTTAGTAGACACTTGTCGCAAATCTGACCCTATCTGAGAAATCTAGTTGTTCCGATATATTTTGTTGCAATATTTAATACCTACGAAATTCGTTGCAATAAACCACGATGCTCCACAACCAGAAAATCATCCCGAAAAAGTATCGTTCCGCGACGTATAATTTTTTTCAACGGTATACTTTTTAGGCGTTCGCGATTCCTCGATGAAAAATTATTTATATTAAATGACGTCCGGGAGGGCTTATTTTGGTTGAGTTGTTAGTTTTTTTATTGCTTCCGATTTCGCTCGTAGCTACGAGCGAGCTCTTCTTTTCCCCTTCTCGTCATTTTCTCGTCCACATATCTTACGATCGAGGTGATATTTATGGCAGGTTTATACAATAAAGTGCGACCATAATACACGTATATATGACGGAGGGTAGTGTGATGGGAGTTTCAAGTATGTTTTTTTTATAGGTGATGTAAGATTATCGAGCTTGAATAATCGATGAAGTGATCGTGTGCCGGTTAGTCGAGCGTATAATCGTATGTACCCATTACCCAACCCACACACAAACCTACAGGAGGTGGAAGTCAAGATGATGTTTTGTTGGCTCATCTTGGTGTTGGTTTTTTTTTCTCTTCTTCTCTTTTGCTTCCTCGATGAATCAATTACTGAATATTATACGTGTGTCTCGGAGGATTCTAAAAAGTACATTTATGTTCACAGTCATCCTTTACGAGATTTTTTTTCTACCTCATTTGGTAATGGAAATACAGTTAGGGTAGATCACGATAATTTATCAGCTACACGCGCGAGGTTCCTCTCTGCTTTCTCCCCTTCGATGCAGTGCAGTATTCTAGTATAAATTGAAAATTAATACGATTTCTCTACTGAATTTTGCACAATGCACGATCCAAGATCGTAATTTCCCACATGTGGATTTTTTAATTTTCAAAAACCACAAGAGGGGTACCAAATTTGAAACGTCCAATACTATCGAACACTCAAAATGTTGAACTAAATCATGAAAAAAATTCTAGGTCAACTTTTTTTTCACATGTATCGTTCGTCGAGAACAAATAAAAAATTACTCGTTCTTTTTTTTTTCATTTCAAAATGATTTGTATGTAAGATAAGTGAATACCTAACTCGATATTATCTATTTTGGATGGAAACGAGCATTTGGAACGTACATTTTACAGAAAAATAAAAAATATAAAAAATTCACATATACGTGCGAGACATATCTACTCGAACAAAACGAATGTGATAACTTATCAAAAGAAATACACGTATAGAATTGCTGCGTTGAATGAATTATATCCGCATACATACGTACAAATACGGGCAATACAATGTACGTACGTACCAAACTCAGCTTCCAAGCTACCAACCTTCCAACATCTATGCGACCAATTCTTATCCTGATGCGGTGGCGTCGAGCACGACACATACACGATAAATCATAACAGGGCCAAAATATAAGCGCCACGCCGTCGAGTACAACGTTTATACATCAACAGTGGGTTTATAATTTACTCTAGATTGTTAAAAAAAAAAAGCAATTTTATTTGACGTTAGAAAGCGAAAATGGGGAGAAAAAAAATACTCGTATGATATATCTAGATACGATGCTATACGTACCATAATATACAAGACCAGCACGTACGATTATGTGAGATATATGTAGGTCAACGCGAGAGGTGTGAGGGTAAATGGCGCAAATCCAAAATTTCTTATCAAACATGATTTTAGCGGGAAATTAATTTAAAACTTGGGAAACGAAGCTGCGAAGGGCTTCATTTTCGTTTATTTATACAGTGCCATCGAATAGCTTTTTTACTCCGTGAAGTATAAATACCAAAACGTATGAATGGATAACGTCGAAATTATTTCATACAAAGGTGAAACTGCAGCTTTATTTGGAGACGATGGCATTCAACAAATTGAAAGACCTACGAGAGTTAAGTAAAATATCATCAAATTCGTTATTTTATCGAGCAAAAATAAAGTAAAAATCGATATTTTTATTATAAGCATGATCTATCATTGTTTGACCTTTGAATGTTGACAAAATCCAAATTTGGTGTCCTAGAAAACCATCTGAACGATTTTTGGCCATGTCAGATATCTATTCCTTACATATTTATATTTGCTCAGCTCGATACCGACCAAAATCGGCAAAAGTTGGACAATAAGGTTTAGATTAGCAGAAAATTTGATATTCTTGAGTGAAAATGACCTTTGGTCAAAATTCAGTCATGTTCAAATTTGGGCGAGAGGATACAGAAAGGCTAAAATGACAAAATTTTTTTTTTATTTTGAAACAATCGATAGAGTATCAAAAGTTGCATAACATAATTAATAACTATCCGCCTAGGTCAATTAGAAAAGAAGACATGCGGGATTTTCTCATTTCGACCTTTTAAAAAAGGCTGTTCCACCAGCATTTTCCACTTAAATCGAGCTACGAGATAGAAATTTGGCATGTAGATTTAGTAGGGGTTCGAGATGTCCCTTTCGCGGATTTCAACTTTCCACCCCACTGCATCCCTTTACAGCCGCAAAAAGGTAGTTTTAATTTTTCTGATTTTATGAGTTTGTCTCAAGCATATCTCCCCTCCAAAGTGGGCTAGGAAGTTGAAATCTGGTGCGTAGATTTAATAGTTGTACTATACATGGCTTTTCGTGGTTTCACATATTCTCTCTAATATCTACCTTTACCTGTACCCACAGACGGAGATTGGTCAAAATTTTCGAACGGGCTTAAGCCCTCTTGCTTCATTTTCTAAAGAGAAAAAGTCATCTTGATATTGACATGCTTAGTTTGACCTGAGCAAAGCGAAGGCGAAAAAAATTTGCCTAAAACCAAATGAATTCCCAAAAAAATGCATTTAACGATATTTTTAACCTCCAAAAAATAACATTTCACCATGTTTAGACGTACAAACTACTACTTATTAAGTTTTATCGACACCATTTGCGTAGGCTAGCTCAAAATTGTGGAATTTCTTCACGTCTCTTTGCAGCGATTCGAGCCTGCCCATCTTTGATGTCGGGTATTCATTTTAATTTTTCATCTATTCATTCCCTCTCTCCTCCTGCCCGAAATTAAAAATCATTTGTTCAGCTCGATACCGACCAAAATCGATCAAATTTGAGAAATGGGCTTCGAATGTCGGCGGATTCCACATTCTGGAGTAGGAATGACCGTGAGGAAAAATTCAATTATCGCCAAATTTAGGGGAGGGGTTGCTGAGGGGCAAAAATCGAAAAAATGATTCATTCTTGTGCCAATCGATAGAGTATCAAACGGTCTATAACATATCTAAAAATCAGTCCCTTGGGTCAATTAGAAGGGAAGATATGAGGTTTTACCCCATTTTGAATAATGAGGATATCCGAAAATCATTACAAAATCGAACGTTGAGCAAGATTTTTCGTACATAACTTCTAATTTGAAAGCTTATCTCAGACTTTGAAATTATTCCCCTACAAAAAGACTTCAAGAAAGTGCAATTAAAAATATATATACATTCTCATTACCAAGCAGCAATTGATAAAGGAATAATTAACTCACAATATTGAAAATTTCACTTTTCATGCAATCTAAATAAAACTTCTCAATCTTTGACAATTTTATTCACACAAACTATCTTGATCCAAAGCACTTGGAAATTACTTCCGTTAATCTTGATGCCTTTCAAAAATCTCTACTAATGTTTAAAAAAAAAACTATAATTTACCTAATATGCAGGCTATAAAACTCTCTCCTATACCAATTCATTCTCGTCGTATTGCAAATGAAGTGAAAATTGGTAGGTAGTCATGATTTCATATTTTTTTTTCCTCAGCTGGTCGACAGCCTTTACTTAATTTATAAGTTACCACAGGAGAAGAAGAAAACGAAGAAGAAAGCCCACAACTATGCAAAAACTTTTCGTCAGTTGAACGATGGTGTAAGAGAAGGGTGACAAAGTTATAAGCTAGAACGACGAATACGACGAGGATCAGAACTTTGCGAAAATCTGTTATTTACGTCGTCGAACGAAAACGGCTGCGGTTGTCGCGAAGGTTTGCGATGAAAAATTCGTCGTTTCTCGACTAATTGCTGTACACAAAATTACCCTTCCTATGTTGTAGATACCACCGTTACTAAGGACTATTTTCACTTCGTATTCATCGATTCCTCTACAAACGTTTAAATACACATTTGATCTAATTCAGCCAACTTATCTGGTATAGATTTTTTGTTTATGGTCCAACAAAGTAATCATTATGGGAACATAAAGTAATGAAATTTAACCCATATAAAGTTTCAAGAGCCTCTGAACAGGATCTTACTTCATTAGCACTTTCTTCGAAAAAAAAATTAAATAATAATAATAACAATAACAATGTTGATTCTTCCATTTATATGACTCTTAAAAGAAAATTCAAGTTGGAAAACCATTGCAAAAAATTAGTTCGGCTAAAAAATTCCCCACTTTCAAGATAACAAGGTCCCAATTTCAAATTCGTGGAAAAAGTTGAAATCTAAAATTTTCACCAAGTTCATTTGATCTTATTTGCTACATTGGACATCTTTCTGAACAACCTTTGAATTTTGTAGAAAAAAATCCAAAAACAACTCACTCTATCACCCTATAAACCGTACAATAAAATCATGAAATGAAACGAATTTACCATCGTCGCGCGTCACATTATAAAATGGTTTAAAATTTCATCGTTGTAAGTAATTTTCTCTCATTCCAACGTGTTGTGGAAAAATTATACCATAAGTACGAGTTAAGCCTCGACCACACCATGCGAAAATGAAAATGGTACGTTGGCGTGTAGGATTAATTGGAAGTAGTTAACGATCGTAAAAGGTGTTGACAAATTTAAAAAACGTGTTCAGCGTCGCATGGTATTGGAAAATGTACATATATTTACGTATAGAGCGGATTAAAATTTTACCAAAGAATTTATCACACGTCGCAGTATGCGGATTTTTTCCACGTTTGAAAACGTTAATAACCGGCTCGTATTTTACACTTTGTACCTAGACTTACCAAGTTATAATGAGATACCTAAAAATGACATCACGATAAAGGGTTGCTAATTACACGTATCTGGGTACAACAACACCGAATATCTTCACGTAGATTGATAGCGCAGACGATAAAAATAATCTCAAATTTTGAGCCCGTCCGTGGTACGTCCTCGTTCCACCCCGTCCCCTCGCGAACCCTTGAATCGCTAAGGTACGGTACCTCTACAGGTACACAGATATATAAACGAGAAATCATCAGGGATTCCTAATTAACCCTTCATTTCATTCTTCTACCATGTTGATTCTTTTTTCGTAAGCAAAGCACATTTCTCGGATCATTAAGATCGGAATTACAAAACATATTGAAATAATTATTCGTTTTCGATTAAAGTAGAACACGTTTGTTGATAAATCAAACAAATAAAAACGAACATCATCATTATTCGATTACAAAAATAAACAAAAAGGAATAAAATAATATTTAAAAATAAAAATTAGCGAATTTTCGAAATTCCAACTTAAGTTTATTTATTTAGGCGAAATTCGAATCCAAACAAATACTTATGCACGCGAAGTGAAAACATCGAAAGATACTTTTATATTCACTGTTTCTCAACAAATAATTTTTGTCACACCTCTTCAACATTTCAACTTGAAATCATGAAATCAATCATGGTCAAAAGTCAACTAATTTTCCTCAAAATTTCGACATAAAATCATAAAATCAACCCTTCATAAAATATATCCACTGTTGATGGTCCACTAATATCATCCAATGATGATGATCAACTGTTGACAATTTTTTCAGAATGCGCTATTGAACATCTTCAGATGTTGATAATACTCACCCCAGCTCCAAAAGCCCTCGTGTTTTTGTGAAGTTTAACACAGGATAGTACGATGAAAATGAGAAAAATTCAATTTTAGTTAAATTATGGGAAATTGCAATATCCTCAAAAGAACACAGAAGTAATAGAAATGTACCTTATAATTCCCCCTCTTAAGGCCTTCTAAAACTGAATACTCATCGGCGGTCTCTAAATATGCTCTAGGAATAGTTCTGAGCAATTTTCAACCCAATGAAAAAATCAGGCTATTACGGTCTATCGACCTATGACGGACGAGGTGAGGAAGGGTACATGAACAAAATGCTTTTAGAATTCCAGAAGACCATTACGACGATTTTTGGCCATGTCAGATATTTATTTTTATTTTTTTTCCGAAGCTAAAAATCATTGGCTCAGCTCGATACCGACCGAAATCGATCAAATTTGGGAAATAGGCTTAGATCGGTGACGAATTTGATATTTTGGAGCGGGGTTGACCTTGAGTCAAAATTCAATCATGCCGAAATTTGGGGAAAAGGACGCTGAGGAACTAAAATTGCAAAATTGTCTTTTTTGAGCCATCGACAGGTAATCCAAAGTTTTGTAATATATCTAAGAATCAGCTTCCCAGGTAAAGAGAGAGGGGGAGGATATATGAGGGGTTTTCCTTTTTTTGTCAACTTAATAGGTGCCACAGTCTTTTGGAAGTTGCGAATTTTTAGACGCATTGGACCTCCTCACAACCCCGAAAATGTGGTTTTTCAGGTGGTGTTTTTTTAAATATATTTTGAGTTCATTCTTCGAATTACTTCCCTTCAAATTGAGCTATGAAGTTAAAATTTGTTAAGTAGATTTAGTAATGTTCTTCGCCTCATTGTATTCTCTCATAGTCCCGAAAATTTAATTTCTTTGTTGATATTTCTTATTGAGAATAGCCCTAGAAAAGTAAAGACGCGACCCTTTCCGATGAGCTTTCGAAAAAATTGTAAAAATTTTAAAAATCAGACCATCCTAAAAATCAGCCAATCACATCGCTAAAAGTAAAACATAAACTATTTTGATATGCAAATATATACGATAGGATTTATTTTTTCGTTGCGATGAGGAAGGAAGTAAAGAAAGCAAAACCCCAAAAGTATACCAACGACATCGCTTCTCAAATCATCGTATCTACTAAATTTTAGCCATTCAAACTGGTAAAAGGCACACTTAGAATTCCTTACTGTATAAATCTAAATACAAAAATTCCAATCATCTACTCAAATTTAGAGGATAGATATAGCGAGGATAATTAAAAAAATAAGAAAAACCTTATATAAAAATACTTTTTCGAGACTGTATGGAAGTGCAATGGGCTAATGACGATACTCCCAAAAGGTACGTCCAAAATCTCAGCTAAATATTCATTACAAATTCTAACCCTTCCACTTTAATTTGGATTGGAGACTAGGATAAAACTGGTCAAAAAAGGCGAAACCACCCATACCACCGCTCCTAATTAATATACAAAAGATGATTTTCGAATATTGCAAACAACTTTTGAGTCTCTATCGATTGGCTCGAAAACTAGCAACTTTCTTGCAATTTTTACTATTCACTAACCCCTCATCCACACTTGGTTGGGTATAATTGAATTTGGACCCAAGGTCATCGCCACTTACATATCGTTATTTTGCCCCTCAATCTCAACCTATGGGCTGAATCTGAGCGATTTTGATCAATATCGAGTCGAATAAATGATTTCAGTCTTCGAGGAAATAATGAGACATGAGATGATGATAATAATAAATATCTGGCGCGGCAAAAAATAGTCTCAATGGTCTTTATCGACTCTAAAACCAATTAAGTTGATAATCTACCTTCTCCCCGCCATCCGGCGCAGATCAGTAGTTCATAACAGCTTGGTTATCACTTATAATATGACACAGAAAATCGGGCTATAATGAATTTTCAGGTACAATACCTAATGTTTTCCGACTCTCCCACCCTTTCTCTCCCCTAAAAACCAATACAAAACTTTCATTTCCTCAAAAACTAGTAACGCTGAAAAAAAAAAAATACATCAAAAATAATAAAATTTGAAAAATTGTAAATTAATAAGAATTCGAAATTCGAAATTCAAAAAACTCAAAACAGCTAAACTAATTCCTTCTAACGTGTAGAATTTTTTTATGATAATCCTAATTTCTATGGATTTTCATGTTCCATGTTCAAAAAAAAAAAAATAAACGAACTGAGCACTGCACGAAGAAATGTCAGTAAGATAGGGAGTCAGCTTAGAAAGGGGGAGGGGGATGTAAAATCGACGTGTACGTCATTTCGAAGATATTTTTCCAAGTATAACATTAAATTGAATTTGTTTTCGTTCTTTATTTTTCACACTTGGGAAATAGAATTTCGGAGAAGACATCGAGTAAGAGAGAGGAGAAAGAGTAATACAGTTCTTCGTAAAGTAAAAAAAAAAGTAAAAAAAAAAAAAAAAAAAAAAAAAAAAAAAAAAAAAGTGAAAGAACCGATAAAAATTCCTCTCGTATATTTGAACAGAAAGAATTTTCAAAATATTATCTATAAAAGACGATGAACACAAATTCAACAATTTTATCAACTCCAATGCGTATGTACATGTAAAATAAAATAATGTTCACCCCAGCACAGTACAGTACAAGCTCTTCTCGCACAGAATACACAGGAGTAAGCGACCAAAGGCAAAAACACATCTATGCAGAATATACCAACCTAGTTACATGTTCGTTATGAAAATTACGAATATAATTCGATTACTGCCGGACGTATACGTTTTTGTGTGGGCATTGGGCATTTTCGTTGATTGAGGACGTAACCACTGTTGTCGCTCACACCATTTTATAATAATTTTTCCAACGAGACTGCCGAAATGAACACTCGCGAAGGATTCAGTGTAACCAACCATGATTTCATAAAACACACGCATACACATAGATGGACATTCGCCATAATATGTAGATTGTACGTATAGATGGAAGGTATTTAGGTTAAAAATTCACCACCGGCATAAAGCCATTAGTACGTGGAAAGGTAATGGTAACAGGGTACTCAGGATTTTTTTTCCCCCTTAGCCGTCGTATAAATTTTGATTTGTGTGTGTTGTATACGTAGATGGTATGTATATGGTAGAGTAATACACCAGAGAGGTAAATTATGTCTTATCTAGGCAAATACATACAACCAGCAACGTGCTCGGTGATTCAAGAGGAAAAAAGTAACGCGGATCGTTTTGAAATACCATTTTAAATAATTACTCGCGTCTCTAATGAGCGTTGGTAGGTACCAACGTTAAAAATGGAAAATGAGCAACCCCTTTTTTCTTTTTTTTTTTTTTTTTTTTTCAAAACTTACCTCGTATATAGTTTTTTTTTTTTTTTTTTTTTTTTTCAAAACTTACCTCGTATATAGCTCGAGGGGTAAACATGTTAGATATTATGTTAACATTAACAATATATAAACATATTTTTAATTCGTGTTTTTTATTTAACTTATATTTTTTTCTCCTATCTCGTAGATAGGTAGGTATGTATGTATGTAGGCATATAATAAATAGGCTGCGTTGTTGTCGTTGTTGGGCATTATATACGCATTAGGCCACAACAAGGAATCAGTGAAGGGTATTTTTTTTTTTGGCGTCTAGTGTTACTTCGGAGACAAGAGGATGCTAAGGTGATATCTATACAGATACACCATACCGGGCGTGTATTTTTCTCGCCCTTGTGCTCCGCACGGTAATACTTATTAACGCATATGGTGGAGCGTGTGGTGGTATGTTATTGTCGTTAACGTGTATTTTTTCATTCCTTTCTCTTTGACACCCGCAATACACTTGTTTTAATTGTCTAAGTGTAGAAACTCATCATTATGCTACCCGGATGCTGCTTGAATTACCTCCTACAGTACATGTTACGTTCACGCTGATTAATTAACGCAGTTAAGATGATCTTAGCAGAGGGTGGTTCAAGCTTCGATATAGGCACAGCACAGTTGGTACATGTAAATTATACGTACGTACATTGTAGGTAGGTGTACTGTACTTGTACACGCAGCAACAGCTTGAAAATAATATTTTCCAACGATAAGGGTTAAGACGATACGCGAGTCATGTGTGAGTTTTAACGCGCAGACCTTGTGTATGTGTGCACATTTATACCATACGTATACGTATAAAAGAAAACGCCAAGGCGAAAGTAAAAGCAAAATTGTGCGTATGAAAGAAATAATGATGGAAGTTTTCCTTACGCTCCGCTCGTCTCTAGATCGTCTGCAGCCTCTAGAAATCTAGAAACAGGCAGTACGAAGGGGATATTTTTTTCCTCGCTACACTATACGGTGTTGGCCAGGCGTTCGTTCGTATACTATATGATGGTAGAAGAAAAAGAACGACTAAATAAAACGTTAGTACATACAAGGAAACTGGCAATTTTCTGTTGCAAAAACTCGTATTCCGCGCACGATGCGAAAAAATAAGATCTACCTTTTATCCTGAATTTTAAGTTACAAATGAAATACTGAGTATCCGACATATTACACACGTATCTTCGCCGTCGTCGTCGTCGTCGTCGTTGTCGTTATGATAAAGGTCTTATTCGCGACCTTTTTTTTTCATATATTTTTCACCCGGCACTTCATCCTTTTTCCGGAGCTTTCCTCTCTATGTACTTTTTCTCGACAAAGAACGAAAAATATTTCACGTAACGTAGTCTTTGTCGCCTTGTCTCGCCATCTTGTTTGGGCCTGACACGTTGTACCGTTTTTCAATAACAATGTCGTCGATGCTCGTCGATGATTACCACAGGTGTGCTTGCAGCCTACATAGGAGATTTTTCAATATATGCGAATTTGTCGAGATATTCGAAATGGCAGAATTTTGCCGGAGCAGACTTCGATGACGTGATTATTGGTATATCTATATAGGTTTAGGTACATCGTATATATAGAATCTGCTGAACCCGGATATGCAAAGAGCGATTCAATATGACTTGAAGGTTTATATTTTCGTACAGTTTAAATGTATCGATCGACATCATGATTATCATTTGAATTATTCAAAACATACCTAAAGCACAACGTCGAGTAAGAAGAGATGAATCGGCCCTTCACAGGAATTTCTAAATTACCTAATAATTAAATATTTAGCTTTGAAATTCAAGTATAGAAGCTTCGCGTTGAAAAATATTGAACTACATTGTGATTTGATCGATGACCAATATGATGACGTAGCTTCTACCAGCAAGAAACAGATCGAAAAAATTTCCAACGATGATCCTTAATATGGACCATCAGGCCGGGGTGGGAGGGGTTAGAGCGGGAAAAAACTCTTACCAACGCGTTATCAGACCATAGTGCAACCTCCACTAGATCCATGTCAAATCGAAAGTTCATTGACTTTGATCATATCACAGGCTCAGTCCATATCAAAATAATATTGAAATCTGACCTCGGATTTTTCAATTTTGCTCAATTTTTTTTGTAAATTCCTTTCAGTGGTTTTGCCACCCGAATAACCCAGGAAATGAGGTGGGGAGGAGGGGGTTTGTAGGTTTAAAAAAAAAACATGAAATCGAAACGCCATAGTGTCAGCCAGATAGCAGATATCGACAAAATCATTTCGCGGAAAACGGTCTGATCTAAAATCATGAAAAAAGATAACAAATTTGATCTGTTTTTCTTCAAAATAATTGACAATTGGGTGATAACAGTGATTACATCGTTATTAATTTTTATAAGCAAAAGGCAAATTAATTGAAAAGAAAAACTCCCTTCACTCTTCAAAACTGATATAAAAATGTCAAAAATTAAGCGTATGCAGTAATTTTAGTTAAAAAATGAACCGAACCCGGTCAAAATTCACAGAAATTGAAAATTTCGCATATAGGTACTGTGAGGAATGTATTTCAATATTCTCGAATTTCCCTAAAATCCATGTATATTTTATATCTTTTTTACAGGACAGTTGAAGGCGGGGCAAAGTTTGCTTTTTTGGAAATTATTTTCCAAATAACGTACTTATGAAGAAAATGTTGGAACAAAAGTTGTAGAGCATTAAAAAACCAACATTTTTACTTCTTTGGTTTTTTTTTCACGTGGGAAGGAGCTATGGTGTTGAGAAAAAAATCATTTTCAAAAGTCTCCAATTGGCACGAATAATTTTCCAAAATCTGCTTACTCCACATTTAGTTACATTTCTCTTGCACAGCACTTCTTACTATTACATAAAATGAGAAAAATGTAAGGCCGTCCCCATTTTTTCGAAGTGGAGAGAGAGGATGTTGTCCTTCAAAAAGTTTCAAGATAAATTACACCGCGCTAAAAATTGAATAAGTTTATTGTAGGGGTAAGGGGAAGTTCAAAATTCAAAATTTGCCAAATTTTGAACATTGGTATCGATTTATGAGGTTTAAAATCGGTTGTTTTACTTTAACGACATTTTTTAGCTTTTGGACCTGAATTGGGCGCCAAAATGGGATGTTGAAGTTTCAAAATTTTTCAATGTGCTGTTTTGAAATCTTGAAACTAGTAAGGTCTACGATAATTTTGGAGCTTGATCGACACCTTTGTCCAAAATTAGGCAAAATTTATATTTAGAACCTCCCTTTCACAAGTCAAAATTGGGTTCAACATTCAAGTGGTTGTCAGAATCAAATTCCGCGACCACAAACACTTCCGCATCATCATCGCATAGACGTAAATTATTCAATTCTACAGGAATTTTCTTTTTCTTTTTCTTTTCGCCATAACTTCGCCCTATGACTACATAGAAAAAAAAAAACGAAAAAAACCGAAACTTTTGTCTAAACAAATTTTTCGAATTTTTTAGCACGACGTACTCATCCCTTAAGAAAGTTGAAACTTTTCGAAGGGCAGCTCCCCCCCCCCAGTTTGAGAAAAGGGGATGGTGCAACATTTTTCTCGTTTCACATAATAAATGGAAGTACTATGCAAGAAAAATGCTACTACATCTGAATTAAGCAGATTTTCGAGAATTATTCGCATCAATTGGAAATTTTTGAAAATAATTTTTTTCTCAGCGCCCTAGCTCTTCCCCACGACCTCCCGTGAAAAAAGTCAAAACAGTAAAAATGATCGTTTTGTAATGCTTTACAACTTCTGTTTCAACATTTTTTTCATAAGAACGTTATTTTGGAAGTTATTGCCAAAAACCCCGACATTGTACCCCCTGACAACCAAAAAGAGGATAAAAATGCACATATTTTAGGAAAATTCGGGAATATTGAAATACATATTGTACAGTACGTAAACAAGAAATTACAGTTGGAAACATAAAAATTACAAAAGAGTTATTAAATTTAGGAATGATATTGAAAAATGATTTCATATGAAAAAAATGTACGATTTTAGATCAAGATCACGTGAATTTGTGATCTATGATGTTGAGATCACGGATGATCTGATCATGCTCAGATCTGCCAGATACTGAAATTACATAGAAAATTCAATACCAAAATTATATTGGCTACTTTAGTATGATTGGTCATTGGCAAAGAATATCCGAAGGAATAGCTTTCGAGTTTCGACGAACTTGAATAAGTTCATTCGAGTTTACTTATATTAATAAAATAAAATTATTTCCAACCACGGTAAAGATTTTAACCGTCAAACCTCGCTCTTCGTGCATAATATCTGCTGGAAAACTGATATAAAAATGGATTCATTCATTAATTTTTTCAAAACCAATCTCGATATAAGCAATATTATACTTGGATAATTAAAACATTTTTTTAAAAAAGTAAGGTGTGCCCGAGTAAACCGTACAACGATGCCTATGCTACGTAAATCTTGAGCATACATTTCGCTCAGCGTAAAAATTACGACTTCGGAAAAAATATTTAGAGAAGGTATTGACGAGAGGATGGTAAAAAGGAAGGGAAAAAAACGGAACGCCAAGAACGTGATGCAATAAAAAGGTGCGGCTGAGAAAGATATATGCAGAAATCATGCAAATAAAAAACAGAAGCGATGAAATTTAAAGCTTTTACAGAAAAAATAGATTAGCCGTTTTTCGAATTAATTTCACCCGAAAGGCTTTGCTACGCTTTAGCTGCAGAATAAACCTGTATAGTTTATAGTGTGTATGTGTATCTGTATAGGTGCGCAGTTGTCGAAACGAACGCTATACTGTACTATGTAAGATCGCTCTTCTACATCTACATACTCTCCACGTATCGTATATACACACACATACACCTCCTCTATAAGGCCGAATCGGCAGTTCGTTTCGTATTCCGTATTTTTGGAAATGACGTTTTGATTGCTGTGTACCAGCTATTTCCAAGTATTTTTCCCATTTCTCTTTTCGCCTGCTTTCCCGAAGCCTATAGACCTACGTATTGCCGCCAAGCTAAAGCTTCCTCGTTGTCGATATTTTCTTTCCTTCCTCCGACGCCGAGCAATTTGACGTATTTTATGAACAGTTTGAAATGATTTTATACGTACGTACGTTTGCTTCATTCTCATACACGAGTATATCGTTTTGATTTGCGGTTTAGGTATGGATTTAGTATGCGTACCTACAAGCTTACCTACATCGCGTCCTATATACTTCCAAGTAGGTACTTGTATATGAATTTAAAATTGGAAATATCGACTATAAGGCAGTTAGATGTTTTCGACATTCTGTGGTAGCATGAAGCCGTATGCTATGGCCAATTTCAAAGAAAACTCGTACGTGGTCTTGGTTTCCTTCATGATGCCTCCAACCTAAGCTGAGCAAATAAGAAAACTGACAATTTCGGACCATCACTCATAATTTTTTTCACTTCCACTGAAAGATTAGAATACGATTGAGCAGTAGATTATTCGATTAAGGGGAACTGATATCTCAGCTTCGATGCTCACATTCACACATTCCTAATTAGAGCCTTCGGCTCTAGCGGCATATGTGTTACGTGAATTTCTGAAACCAACCACTAAAAAGGTCTAATGACGCCTACGAATATTTATAAAATAACTATTTATGTCAACAATGCACATATTACGTACGTGATGATTACAACTAACTCGAAAACGAAAAGAAACAATAAACTCACCAGCAAAAACGTTCAAATCTGGATGAAGAATACATCGGCGAAGAACGAATCCGTTCAATTCGATTTATCAAACACCGAAAATGAAAATACAGTTGAATTCAAGACACCACAAAAACTAGTTCGTTATTTAGCCAAACAACTCCAACCAATTCGAAAACGTTAACAAATTAAACCGAATTTGAATTTCAAGGAATTATAACGGTGACGGTAAACAATTATTACAAGTTGTTACGAGCCGTAGTTAAGCATTCACTCAGCCAAATGTACTCATTCAACCTCCGAAATACGCGATAGACGAATGATTTTACAGATATCGATGAAACGAAAAGCAAAAGAAAACTAAACAAAATGTAAAACTATGCACGAAAATTTCAAAATTTTTATCCGATCAACGTTCACATTCATCTCTTTCTATTGCGTAAGACTACTAACAAACGAAAAGACGAAAACTACGACATAACATGAACGACGCGACACAATGGCGACCAAGGTACAAACAAACCAACTTGGCCAACTAACGTGAAAAACACACTCACACATTGATACGTATACAAATAAATATTACGATGAATGTTCTAAACGTGTGTGATTGGATTATGATGAAAATTTTTTCGACCAATGAAAATATAACAAGTAAAGAGTATTTTACACATCTGAATATTCATACTTGATCATGCTAGGCACTATTTACATGAAGTAAAATTTAAATACATTTGTACAAGTTATTAATATTATTTTTTTTAAATAAATAAATACAATTTTTATATTCAACTATCATTTTTAGAAATAAAGAACTGAAAAAATGAAGCTCAGATTCTGAATTTTCAAACTAGTACTTTCTAAATTCGTACAAAATGTTATTTATTTGATTTAGACAACATCTGAATATTCGATTCAACATTAAGAAATTATTTTAAAATACAGTAAAATCCGCTTAATGCGATTGCAACTGTCTGAGGTAATATTGATAACAATAAGTGAAAATAAAATAGATACTAACGAGTACGTTTAACGATTTTCTCCATATTTTATGTCAATTTTAACTTATTTTTCAACATGCATGTTTACCAATGATAATGGAAGGGTAAATTTATGTAGTAATACCAAAACTTTGACAAAGAACGAAAGTTTGTTAGAAATGAATTAGTATTTCAAAAATAATTGATTTTCAGAATTTACAAATTGATTTTAAAAACTGTAGACATTCCTAAATACACACTACAGTTGCAAGATCTGTTATAATAAGAGCTTCTGAATAAACAATTAAAGACGAAAGTGATGATAATCTTATTGTACAAAGAAGTAAAGATTAAATATGTTATTCAGAGAACCTTTTTTCTTACATACATACTCAATGAGAGAAGTTGTAAATCCGAATTTTTCCAAAACCACGGTTCATTCGGTCATTCTTTGTCAGGATTTATCGAACTAAGAAGACGTTTGAGAACTAATGGTAATAAAATTTCAAATCCTAATCCTACAATCGTGGATTCATTCACGAAACTTTTCAGACCTTGGCAATACGTTATAAAACCACTGATCAAATGTTATTCCAATCGAATTCATCTGTAATCTACATAACGTGTGCAGTCCACTGAAGACAAAACATTACCGTACATTGCAATCTGCGTAATATGCATCGGTATTCATTTTACTCGAGAATAAATTAGGCCGAAAAAAATACGACGAAGGAAATTAAAAAAAGGAAAAAAAAAATAGAAAAGCATCGCAACGACGAAAAAAAAAAAAAAGGAAAAGAAATGCAAGACGTGGACGACGACGCTCTAAGACTTCGCCGTGGTCGTCGTTGGTGGTAGTGTACTATACACAACGGTATACTGCTCTCAATGTATACTTACGTACGTACGTACGTTACGTACGTACGCCAAGCGTAGAAAATATTTTGTAGGCGCATTACCCGGGTTGTTTGGAATTCGTTCAATAGAGCTAAAAAAGACAGAGACGGAGAAAAAGTTGAGTTAAATTGTCGTTTTAATTTCACGTTAAGGTTAACGTTAAACTAAGCGTGTATTTTTACTAGATGCGCGCCGTTAAAATGGCTCAAGCCAAAGAAGACACGGACGAGGAAAAACCGTATAGTCTACGACGTCCTCGTATACTCTTACTCTGTGTGTATCGGGGGGGGGGGGGTATACCTACATCGTCGACGTAAAAGGGGATTTCTCGGTATTATTTTCTTTTAGCTATTTTCTTAAACGTCGCGCCGCGCCACATCGACAATATACTCTTCCTTTAAAAGCTGCCTAATAACGATATACGTACGTCTACGTACGTCTACGTATGTACGTACGCATGTAATTTAAAAAGATCGAGAGTATACGGTTAATTAAAACACGATCGTTGCGCGTTTACTACTTATATAATACGTTTGTATAGCAATTTTAGGGGTACCTTACCTAGCTGAAGGTTCGTTACAGTGAAAACTGCACAAAAGCTAGTATACGAGCTGCCCCAGTCACACCAAACACCACTACTCCCTCTTACTTCTGAATATATACTTACGTATAGTGAGCTCTTCCTTTAGCCCTTTATAGTCACCCACATACGTATTATACAAATACACCTAAACTTTCACATTCGCATATTAGATTTATACCCGATGAATTCAGTTTAATGTCGCGTTAAACTGGATAAATCTTTCTTCTTTTTTTTTTTTTTCACATATTATAATTTTTATACGGACGGTAAATGCGCAGAAAAACCCATACATACAGATCGAGGCGCGGTGGCACGACGTGACGTTTCCTCGAAATTTGATTTATAGTCGTATGACCGTGTGTAAAAAAAATATATACACAAAGTCACCCCATTATAATGTACGTACAATTATACTACATGACCCGGAGTCATTCTCTATACAACAACAGATTGCTCTACACTAGACAACGCCATGCGCCATCCATCGCCAGACCGCCGATGCGATGGATGCGAAAAATGCCAACTCGTTGATAAAGTGACCGGAAAGCGAAGAAATTACGCGGATGAATATCGCCTCGTTAGGTCGTCGTGTGCATAGTGTAAGGCTCTAGGTAAATATATTGTATGCGATGGGTTTTTTTCTCCTCTGTGGATAATTTTTTAATGATTCGAAGCAAGTATGGTCGATTTACCGAAGAGAAGAGATACTGTATACGAACTACATATTATGTAGTATATAGGCTCAGAGTATCCATCAATGTAACCGGTGGATAGAGAGGATTTAGTCGAGAAGCATTTATACGCGTACGTTGAAGATTAACTCAAGGTGAGAAATTTATGGAAGCTAATTTTTTTTTTTACAAATAAGTTCAATGTGGTGTTATGCCTTACACGAAGGGTAGGTAATTCCTTTTTGGGATAGTTGCACGCTTAAATAAATTTATTAAAATTAAAATATCTACTCAGTTCAAGTCAGAAGTAACTGAATTACAGGTACATAAGCTGTGCGAAACTAAAACAATCAAAATAAACGTTCGTTAGGAACAAGGAAGGCATTGGAAACTCGAATATTTCTCCAGTAATATTGACAGTGAAAAAAAAAAAAAAAAAAAAAAAAAAAGAACCTGAGAAAGAACTGGTATATTATCCCGTTGACATATTTCTTGACATATTTTCTAGGTATTTTAGGTGGAATTATAAAATTCAACTTTTTATACTCAATTCTCCATCAACGTCAACACACAAAATTAAAATCTCTGAAGATGATTTGAAACTTTCTTTACACTTTCACGAAATCTATATACGTAATGGTAATTTTATACTGAAGTGAAAGAAAAAAATCACTTACTTCCGTAAAGTGATCTCAATTAAAGACTTTACATTCGTAAGAAGTATCTCACCTGAAACAAAAAGAAGAAATAAATCTTTAATTATATTTGTCAAATTAAGTACTAAAATCATGTTTGCTCTTCGCAAATATACTTAAAAGTAGATTATTCATGACGTCGAAATTACCCTTAATGGCATTTCTCAACACGCTGAGGAGCGAATATCAAATTCAGGATTAGCATCTAGAATGTAAAATGTATTCTACGCGTGTATTCTATTGGCGAAATACATAACGTACTGTAGAATACCTCAAATCGTGTAAAATACCTAAACTGGCTGTAAATTGTGATAAGAAATCTACAATGTAATTATTACAACTGATAAGAATGTAAACAGTGAATGAAAGTTCGAAAATTATAACTAAGCGCATGAAATTTTGAATAACAGTATTTTCTTGTCTAAAACAAGTACTTACACAATTTTGTTGGTAGGTGATGCTGATAATGACAACAAAGTAAAAATCAGCCTTTAGCTTTAGATGTTAAATTACTTTAGCTCAGAGATGGCGCGATTCCGACTTTTATGAAAGAGCTGCGAGAATCGATGAAATCGGATTCGTGAATACGACTTCCACTTTGATTCATATCACTCAAGAATCGCTGAATATGAGATTCAGAATCTTTTGTTCAAAGAATCTAGAATCAAGTGGTTTCGCCATTCTCACTTTTGCAGTTCTTACGGCTCCAGGTTGTTTTACAAAAAAAGAAATGAATAAAATCAGCCAGAAATGTAATTAAAAAATTTTTTGAAATGCAAACATCACCATTTTTTTATTTCTCTTTTCCCAAGTTTACATACCACGAAGTCGTGTAGGGTGTGAAGTTTTGTTTGTGACCGTTTTGTATTTGTTTGAACTGAAATTCATTTCTGGGAATTTTGAAATCTATGTATCAGCTTTCTATAATTCAAAATTGTGAGAAAATCTCTATTGTGGTGAGGATAGTTGATATTAATTCATAGCCGAAGTTGCCTATTGTTCATTTTTTAAAAGTCAACGGCAAAACATGATTCGGGTCTAGATTTACAAATTAAAATTAAATTCAGTTTTCATTTCGGAAATTTATTTTTGAAGCCTCTCTAGAGTTTTGTTCAGTGAAGTGAGAACGTAGCTGTGAAAAGAATTTGGTAGAACCCGCGAAAGGAATGTGCTGGGAGCCTTGAAAGGAATCTGAATCTGAGCTGCGAAACGGAATCAGAATCGTGGATGACGATTCAGAATATCGGTGTTACGTCAAAGAGCTCATTGGAATTCTAGGTTTGATGCCGTCGCCATTTACTTAACGCAGTGATCTGTTTTTCACATTTGATGGAATTTTTCATCGTAGACCAGCCACTTTTATAGATCTCTACGTCTTTCGATCGCTGTGGAGATGGTAATCCCAGAGAATTTTAAAACTTCATTAGAATGTTATTTGAATTGTGTGTAACCATACTTGATTTGTAAACAGTTGAGAAATGTCTACGAAAACTTCATGTATAATGTTTTGATAAATATCTTCTTTTGGTCGACGATGATTCCTTTGAAAAATTTATCCAAACCGAATGTTTAATAACCTTTTTGCACGACTTTCACTTTTAGATCAGTATTCCTACACCCAAGCACTCAGTTATTCCGCATCCAACATATTCAGTCCATTCAAAATAACCCAAAAGTGACCACAAATGTGTGGTACTACTTCTCCTTTCGAGTCATCGAATAAATTTTCAGTTTTGCCAGATAGGTGAGTAAGAATAATTATGAAGTTTACACGAATTTGTAATACAACTATTATGTACATGTGCAAATCATTGAGATTTAATATTGAGATAATTATGATTTAGAATTAATACTTTTGAAGTGAATTGTCGAATCTTATTTTAGGGATGAACTGTAAATTTCATTTGAATGGCAATGACTGACAAAATTAGCGCTTCCACCTCTAACAACTCCGGAAACGCTGCTTCGAATGTGTAGAGGCATGCAGAGCAGTGTCCATTTTATTTTATACACAGAGTAGTTAAACAAAATGGCCGCGCAACGTGGTGCATTTACATTATCATCTCACTATTTCGGTATTTCTCACTAATGGGAAGGTTTTGAAAAAAGTTCACGGTTCTCAATAACCTCAGTTTTTCAACTTTACAAGTATTATCAATCCGAAGATATTCTTTGAAATGAAAGTGGTTTTTAATTGAAAATCTGTCGAGCAGAACAAGAATAGCGCAGACCCAGCTGTACCACACCCCTGTTCTTCAACTGAAGATCAAGAAGAAGATTTGCAGAATAATGGAATAACGGAGCAGCCTATGCAAAACTAGTTTACCCTAGCACAAATTAGATCATAGTTTAGCGTAGGAAATTCGCGTTTATCCGAAATTTGAGTTTTCGCACTACATATTTGAAGCGACCACAGAAACAAAAAGTTTCATCTTCTAGACTAGTTTAGGAATGCAGTGGCAACATCAACACCAAGATTCAATTCTGAGTTCACAGTAGGTTTCCAACCGATCATTTCAAAAATAGATCATGGATCATGATCCGTGATCCGCAATTCGTAACATTATAATTTCTTCGTGTACATTTTATTTTGAAAATAGGATCTTGTTGAAAGTTAATTACAAACATGGGAATTGTTGGTTGACGCATGGTTCTGCTCTAACGATCACCTGATCATCACTGTTCAAAGATTTGATCTTGTCCTCTCAAGTGATGAGCACAAAATGCTTCGGATTAGAGCTGTTTTAGTAACGATCCGAAACGGAGTGTAAATGGAGACTTGAAATCAACTCTAATAGAATCTAGCATCGCTCAATCAAATTTTTTGAACTTATCTGAAATTTTTGACCTTTTTCCAACCTCTCTATTATTTTTAATCATATGGCAGTATTTTAAATGAAGAATGAGATTATTGTAGTACTTTCATTGCAGTGTAATGCAGTTCGGGAAGAAAGAGGATTCTGTTGGAATAAATCTGCGCGTGATAGAAAAATTGATAAACGTAGTAAAACCGTCAGTTAATTACAGCTTTGCTCGATCTTCAAATACATTACCTATTGAATCAACATAAAAATTTTCTGTCTTGGTTATAGATCAATTTAAACAAGGGATGCTCTAGCTGAATGCAAAAAAAAAAAAGTTTTTAAACGTTTAACAAAAAGATTTGAGGGGTAAAAGGGCAAAAATACTAAAAATAACTCTACAGGTTGATAGAAAACTAAGCTGAAAATTAAACAGATGAAAATCTATGTACTTTCCTCGCCAACTATTTTGACAAGTAAAACAAATATGTGAGTGTACTTCAAAGTACCGAAAACTTAATCCAAATGTAACTTTTCAACAAGGTACTATTTAAAGACTGGAATTCGCTATCGCACAAAGTAACGCAACGCCAAAGCTCGACGTTTTATATAGTAATTAACCTCGTGAAAATAAAAACTAGTAAAAAATACACATATACTATGCACCAAAAGTATTTTTTTCTTCTCATATCAAGGATGAGGCGATAGTATTACACAAGGAGGGAAAAAATGAGTTTGCGAAGTTTGGCGTGTTTCCACGCGCCGTATACCTCAGTTAATGTTTTCCTTTTCTGTTTCTCTCCACTTCACCTTATCTGTAGCTCTGGACACGAGATAATAAAAGCCACTTTTTACGACGAATTTTACGCTTTTAATTACCCGTAATAACGATTTTTTCGAGGGTTGGTTGCGATGAAAGTGGAACTGAGAAAACAGATGAATGCGAAAGATGAAACGAGCTTGCACGTACATACAAGTAAATGCAAGCTGCCCTTTTGTATACGTCGTAGTGGTTGTCGTCCTTGTCGTCGTCGTCGTCGTGAGCAAAATACACATACCCATAATCAACACCTCGACGAACTTGACCAATGTTGATATTAGAAAGTTTCTATACTTTGAAAAGCTGTGTTATCCCTGCTTCGCGTTCGTTGTTTAAAAGTGTCAACATTTTACAACAATCACATTTAGAGCGGCGAACCTTTCGCCTTATATATGAGTTGGGGCCAACGATGGCGATGCTGCTGACGGCATAAGTAAACGCATATTAATTTGTTGTAACAAGTTTAAACTTTATAAGTGCCGGGTATTGCTTGGAAAGGAAGAAGTGGTACAGCAGCGCACAGCGCAAAATTAGATTCAACTTAATCAACATTTTAGACACGCGATAAAACGCGTGTATATGGGACAGGTACTGAAGTACGAGCGATGGAGTAGTATGCATGTGCCTCCTTAATGATGTACCAGTACCAGTACCTGTACCTGTAGACTTTTCACGTTGATATTTATCAAAATGCTAAACCATCAAGAAAAAAATTCGTTCTAGGTCAGTTAGGCACACAAGTATGAGAAAAAAAAGCAACTCGAAGGTACCTCTCTCTCTTATAATGAAGGCAGGTTTACGGAATTGCCGAGCAGAGGTAATGAAGAAGAAAAAAATGCTCGGTTTTGAAAATTAAATTACAACATCGGGGGCGGTGGCAAACTAGCGATGGACGATGGTGATTCCGCGCTTAAATTTGTAAAATAAATTTAACCTTTGGAGGTCTTGCTGGCGCGTAATTATTTCAAGCTAAAGTTTTCGCAGGCTGAGGATGCGTACGAAGGGTTCACAGAGTTGAATTTTTTATACTGTATTTTCTAAATAAACCTCGCTGCCGTGGTGGTTTTAATTGTGCGGCAGCTCGGAGGAGGCTGACAGTGGCAAAGGCATAATTTAGTCGTTCAACTTTCGCACAACCAAGACTGTAGGGCACAAAGAGTACAGTAATTTTTGACGAAGGCGTCATTGCCGTTCGCAATACCAGAAGATTTCGCAAAAAACTAATTTTTTCTCGTTTAAAATGACCTAAATATTTCCAGCAAGCATTGACCATTTTGTATGCCAGCAAAAATATTATAACTGGTCGACAGTGCTGAATTGACTGGAATATTTTCATCAAAGAATGAAATTACAGTGGTCTACAAAATTCTTCAAGTCTCACTACCCTCATTCTTATTCTAAAAATGAATTTCACACCTCTCAAATCTTTAGAAAACAATTTATTTCATTTTTTGTTCTGTAGTACTCTCAATCTTCGAAATTTCAAATCTCCGAATTTGTAGGAACAAAAACATGAGAACGTAGTTCTCCGTCATTCAACTTCTACAGAATATACGTACATCATCGATAAACGATTCAACACGTTTTTACCAGTAATGTAACACTGCTAGGCTTAGAGATGGGTGGGGGGGGGGTTAAATTTCAAAATATCAAAGTGATAGTGAAAATTTTACAAAATTTCGAAGGTTAATGATTGGAAAATTAGTAGCACAGAGAAATTAACTCTAGGGTAAGAAAGATTGTTCTGATATGGGGAAAGGGTTGATCCCAAAATTCCCTTCGTTTTTACACCAATGGTTTTCACCAGTAAAACAACTATACTCAGAAAGGATGCAGTGAAGCAAACTTCCAAGGAGAGAGATGAAAATGAAAAATTGTTTGATAAGTGAAATACTTACAGGGTTCCTATTATTTAAAAAGCGCAGTTTTTTGGGGATCTAAATTAACAAAAATGAAATAAGTAGTAGATATTTGTTCGCCCTAGCAAAGGGAGAGCGACATCTGAAAACAATTGAATTTTTTAGCATTAAAATTGCATTGTTGGGAGTTTTAACTTTTTGTCCATTTTTTACGATTTACAAGTTTTTTACCAACTTCAGCAGTTGACTTGAGGGGGAAAATCCTCCCATGATACGTCCATGATAGTCAGTGCAGGGATAAAAAGACGAATAAATTTTGGTTCATGTTCTTTTTCTTCTTGATTTTGTTTTTCATTCAGGATTTGTAAACTTTGTTCTCATTTTGTTCTTTTTTTTAATCTTTTTTTTTTTTTTTATTCTGGGCGTTTATCATTAATAAGATTTTCACACCCAGTGTTAAAAAGGGGTCAGAAAGGTTAGGACTTGAATTTGGTGTTGGAGGTCAAGTTCTTCTATTAAGAGTAGGATTTTTTGCATGACTGTGGAGGAATCTAGAATGGAGTGGGTGTTTTCTGGGATGTTTAAGGTTTGCCTTTTTTGTTTCAAGTTGGGACAGAGGAACAGGAAATGTTGGGTAGTGATGGGCTCGTAGTTGCAAAATTGACTCATAGGTTTGGGGGCTCGTAGATATAGATGGCTATGGGT
>FIZR01003798.1:0-24248 GCA_900060175.1 Ferrisia virgata
TAAATTACACGACATAATTAAAGATTTTGCCCAAAAAAAGGCCCGTAAGGCCGCTATGTATTTTTTTTTTGTATTGTTATTTTATATTTTTTTAAAATAAAATAAAGATTTTTTTCGTTTCATTTTTTGTCAAAGTTTAAAAAAATAAAGGGGGCTGATTTTTTGTTAAAATTCGAAAAAATGAAGGGGTCCAAGCATAAATGCTGTCCAGGGCTTCTCCGAACCTATCGCCGGCCCTGGCAGGTGGACTCGAGAACTCATCCCTGATGTATCTGCGAGGCTGAATTCTGATTTACGTCTCGACTACTGGCTCTGCCAAGCAATTTCCAATCATGGATGCTTCAGGCGTTATTTATTCATAGGCCAAAAAGTGAACACTGAGCTCTGCTCAAAGTGCAGACTTCCAGAGCGTGCACATCACGTAATTTTGAACTGCCCTCGATTCGCTACTGCATAGCCTAATGGAATACTTGACATATTCAACAGAAAGCATCAACTATTCATGCGATCACAGTAATTCGTCAGCTATGGCAAGAAGAAAGAACGCACATTGCTCAAACAGGCCATCACATCCGCCATTGATGCTTGAAAAGGCTCGAAGAGGCCTGAAGTAAGACCTTGACCAAGAAGGCATGAACAGCCAGGAATCTTGCGAAGAAAAACTATTTTAAATCACAGTTTGTAAAATGGACAATGGTTTTCCACTACCATAGTGGGTAGTGGTTTTTAGCCCAGGTCGATTGCACAATCATTAGTTTATTGGTAGTATATACCTCTCATCCGGAATAAACCATTAGATACCAGGTGAAGAAAGTAAATTGTATGATCTAAGATTGTACTGAATATTACCAATAAACACACCTCACCCAGCTAAGCTTGATAATGAGGCTCGCCGAAAAAAAAAATAATAATAGGAGTCTTAGATATGCCCTTAGAGTTGTTTCAGATTTTTGCTTCAATAACTACC
This sequence comes from Ferrisia virgata, assembly GCA_900060175.1. Taxonomy (NCBI): domain Eukaryota; kingdom Metazoa; phylum Arthropoda; class Insecta; order Hemiptera; family Pseudococcidae; genus Ferrisia; species Ferrisia virgata. Next base: position 968 of record FIZR01003798.1, read on the forward strand.
TGTACTAGTTTGTACCTAATGCTGATTAGGAAAAAACTTGGCAAAGTGCTCTTACCTAAAAATGAAAAACCTGATTTAGGTATTGTCAGATTTTTAACAATTTTCTAATTCACAGAATTGACAATTTTGCGGGGAAAAAGAATTGAATTTTTTAAATCGAGGTTAATTTTACGTTGAGATTTAAAATAGAGCAGAAAAACGTAAATTAGAAGGAATAACGGTAAGAGAAAATTCCACCTGTTTCGTGTTTCAATTTAGCCCAGATTTGTTAATTTAACTAATGGTGAATAATCCGGAGACAAGTATATACATTCTCTATACGTATAACGAATTCGTATTAATAATGATTAAGTAACGTTGCGAGCTAAGGTCGATTTAACTATTCCGAGTTAATAGTACTACACAGATTAACATGCTTTAGAAATATATTATTTGCGTATTGTTGGCTAAATAGTCATCGTATATTGGTACACTACACGTACACCATAATCGGTGTAATGGTGATTATTCATTATGACAGTGATGTGACTTGTTTTTCTCGTGTACTTGTCCTACGCTAAATATAGGCCCCCTTACACGTGTACAGTTTCACGTGATATTGGTCCTTTAGCAGCCAGTACTAGGTGAGCATGATTTCACAAACGATGCGATAGAGAGCAAATCTAACTTTGAGGCACCCTGAGTATTATTTAATAACACAGTTTTCGCAACAGCTCATCTTTTATACATTTTATGTATACCGATTTCGTATATAGCTGTATAATAGTTTACAATTTTTATGGCATATTTTTAATAATGTCCGTTCTATGGGTCCGTGTTGCGGTTTTCGATCGCGAATAAAGAATTTTCCGCAACGCGGTGCGGTGCGGTGTGTGCCCTCGGCACGGCATCGGCATTGAGAGAAAAAAAATTGGGGCAAGATTTGTAACGTAGCGATGGAGTTTTATGTACAGTGAAGCGAGCGCATCGTTCATTCTACGGTAACGAAATTCTTTCAGTTTATATTTTAATTTTTTTTCCCCGCTAAATAGAACAAATATTTGAAAAAGTTATGTAGAAAAACAAAAAGTAATTTTAATTTCGCAGCCATTGATATAAGTATAGGAAATTCGAAAAATATCTCCAAGTAGTTATCTCTCCTATAGATATATATATATATGGAATGGCATTGGGAAAACCAATCTTAAAAAATAATAGCGACGATAAAATATGCGCGTAAAAATTAAGATGATGATGACGACGACGATGATGGCGGCGGCGACGTAAAAAAAAAATTAAAAAACGATAATAAAACGTAAAACTAATTATCAAAAGATAATGATAAAAAGATCAAGTTCCATTAGCGTAAAATTTTTTTCACAGCATTGTGGGTTATTTTACGCTCGTACCCGTATACGTTGCCTTGCGTTGTATATTAAAGAAGGAAAAATCTTTTTAATGTTTCAATCAAAAATGTAAAAGTTATTCAGCATCGTGTTCTATTCCGACGAGAGTTATTTTCATGATGTGTATGTACTTTTTGACGTTGGTTGATATCATTTATCATCCTTATCATTATCGCGGACTACATCTCGTATATATTTTGTCACTTTAGCCTGCGTAGAAAATGAACGAAAGCTGTTCACGTCTGACATATCAATGGTTATGGTTTAGATTTAAAAGTCAGCATATTTCAACCAAATAGAGTCAGCGATAAGATTATTAAGTAGTTCGGTTTTTAACGATTTTTTTTTCGTACGAAAAAATGATTTAATCAAATACTCGCGCTTATATTTGCTAAGAAAAAAATTACCGAAATCGTTTTATCTCTACTGTAACTTAATTAAAAAATTTTTCATGTTTTTAAACGAGTTTTTGAGATGAAGTTTTTTTTTTTTTTTTTCGAATCGATTGTGTTATTTTTTTTTTTATTGGTAGTTTGAAGGTGTTTTTTAATACGTAAATTTATTGAAAAGAAACGTTGCATTGGTATTTGAGTTTGATGTTTGTAATATGTATTTTGGCGAATTATCTCTTCAAACGATTATTTTTGAATTAAAAATATTTCGTGTTTCGGTAGGTATTTTTTAATCTCTTTAGCTGGGTGTGAGTTTCCCCCCCCCACATTTTTACTATCGAATGTTTATACATTTATAGATGATGATAATAGAGACAGATTATAAGGAATTGACGAGATGATAAAATTATATTTGAATTTTACCTGTTGCTTATAATTACGTTGGAATTCTACTCTTGTCGGTTTAATATCGTTCCCAGAGCATAATACAAATTGATGGCATTTTCCATTTTTTTCTTTCTCGTAAATTTATTTTTATTTTTATTTTTTTCACTCGAAAATATCGATCTTGCTGAAAGGGAACTAAATACGAACAGTATCTTTGAATAGGAGTAAATTATTAAAAGTATAATTATGAGATAGGAATACGTGGAAGGTAGATTTCGTTGCCCCTTCCCTCCCCTCAATTAGGGGAGGGGGTGGAAACCATACTAGAAGATTTAGCATCTCATTTTCTGGACAAATTTCGTGATTGATGTTATGTCAGTTTTTCAACAATTATCATTTGAAAATTTTAAAAGTGTGTAGCAAAAAGAGAAATCATTGAAAAAAATTTAAAAAATTTTCTTCATACTTTCCATTGGTATAAAGTGGCAACAAAAATTTCAATTTTTTATCATCATTGTACGACAAGAAAAAAATATTCAACTGAAAAACCCGATTTTGCCCGTTTCTGCGGAAATAGGCAAGATGGGGCTCTAAAATTTTCTCTCAATGTGGTCCACTTTTTCGTTGCAGAATCGTTTAAAACGCTTTCGGGGGCAGATTCGACCTCTATTCGTACATATTAGGGGAAGGGGCTGACCTATATGAAAATTACCGCCCAAATACGTCCTATTTGAACGCTTTAAAAATGTGTGCGTGTTGCTGAAGGTGTGTTTAAAAATTGGTTTTTACGCTTTAGGTATCATTCTGCACCCTTGCGAAATTTTTTTTAAATAGCAGGGTGAGAGAGGCTCCTGAAACGTCTAGGGTAGCTGCTCTTAACAGCTCTAACGATGTTCTATCTCATATTATGGTTTTTACTCCGCTCCCTGGATAACTGACCTATCGTTTCCACAGTCCCCCAGATATTTTTTTTAAAAAGGCGGAGGTGTAGGGGCGCTGCTCTAACGTCGAGAATAAATGCTTTTTAACTGCTCTAACGATACTCTATCCTCTTGTATGTTTTTTGTCATCGTGTCTTAATGGGGGGGGGGCTGTCGTTTCTACAGCCCCTCCTGAAGTTTTTTTTTCAAAAAGGATGGAAGGAAAGCTGCTCTAACGTCCGTAAAGCATGCTCTCAACTGATCTAATCATGTTCTAGCTCGTAGTATGGTTTTTACTCCCCTCCCTGAATTCTTGATCTATCGTTTCCACAGTCCCCCAAATATTTTTTTAAATGGGTGGAGGGGCGGTAGGAGTGCTACTCTAACGTGTGGAATAAATGCTCTACTCTATCCTATTGTATGGTTTTCGCCGTCGTATCTTATTGAGGTGAGACTGTCGTTTCTACAGCCCTTCGCAAAGGCTTTTTTTAAGGGTGGAAGGAAAGCTACTCTAACGTCGGAAATGCATGCTCTTGACTGCTCCAATGATACTCTATTCATTGTTTTCACCTCCTTACTTCCATGGGAGGGAGGGGATGTCATTTCTACAGCTCCCCAAAAGCGTTTTTAAATAAGGTCGGAAGGAGGGCTGCTCAAACTTAGTGAATTCATGCTCTCAACTGCTCTAACGATGCTCAATCATAGTACTTTCCTTTATTACAAATTGGTGACGCAAGTAAGTGGGATCTTATTCAAAATGAAATAAGTTTTTTCTGATCGTACCTCTCCCCTCCCTCCCTCCTGTCTCCTCCCTTTCTCCTCAATCCGTCGTATACAAAAAACTAAAAGTTTTTGCAGCACTTTCAATTGAATTTGAACAAAATCCGAATCATTTTTTCTTTTTCTCTTACAAGTCCGTTAACAGGGTACAGCTCAGGAGAGCACCGTGGAAAATATAACGTATTTGTACGGTCTCAAAACTGGAGGGGGGAGGGTCAGTTTGTATTTTTTTACTGTAATTGCTTGCTTTTCTTTGACAATATAACAGAGAAAATCAGACTAATTATCTACTTGCGAGGCTGTGATTGGCATCTGCTCGATATTATTTATACAGCTTGTATGGTAACTGCGGAGTATTTACCCAGAAAGTGTATATATAAACCTATTCATGCAATCAACTTGAAAAATTATTGCATCGCCAGGGGATGGTTATACCTATAGTGAAAGTTTGTCGAAATTTTGAACACATTAATTTAATTGCTCATTGCGGTTTTCAAAACGCTTAGGATCATGAATAAAATTAAATTACAACGTAAGTCAAGTTGTGTAACTAATAAATAATTTCTCGAGTTAATTTAGTGAAGTTTCTTCGAATTGATCATCGAATTAGTTCGAGTTATACAAAGTGTGAAATAAACAGTAGTAGTAATACAACTTTGGATTTGTTGCTCGAATTAAACGTAGGTAACTTGAGAGTATTTTAAAGTTTCTTTTACTTTCGGTCGATGAGTATTTCTTTTTCAAATGGTACCAACTGGGAAATACCTATTTTTATTTTTAAATGAACAGCTTTAGTAATGTTTGTTGGAATTGATTTTAATTGCAAATAAGAAATCTTTTAGTATCAAGGTACCTAGTTGATTCGCCACGAATAACAACTTATTAAGAATATTTTACTCGATTAATAACTTTTTTCTACGAATTAAAATAATCTTCGTTATGAGAAAGTAGATAGGTACATCTACGTACCTAGTTATTTCATAATAAGCAATTTGATTTCTTTATTTTTTTTGTCTTTATTATACCTTTCAAAATTTATCGTTGCGTCGTTAACATTATTACATTCTTTTCTCGGGCATTTCATTTTAAAATGTTTATTTACCAAATTAAGAAAAGTTTTCTCTACCAAGTTACCAACGCAGCTTGATTATCGAAGATTACTTATTTGACATGAAATTTTTTCTGCAGAAATTCTCTTTAGAACAAGTGCACCTGCACTTTTATGAGATTATGGAAGAAACCTTAACGAAAATTGTGGATTAGAATGCGGATTTATAGAAGCGTGTGCAGCATTTGAGTTGAACTTGGAATAAGAACAAACTTCATTTTGTAATATTTTTTCTTTCTTAAACTAAACTGCAAATTGGATGCACTATGGTCAAACACGATTATTTCCTCTACGCAATTATTTTTATACGACGATTTTGTATCAGGAACTTCAAAGAGCTTTCAAAATGACGTTAATCGTTTAATATACTTTGTTTTATTTTTAGTTTTTAGTCGAACAAAAATATAAAAATTTCAAGCTGAAAATAATTGAATTACGAGTTCACTGAATGTAGCTTTAAGGACAAATGAATTGTTTTTTTTTTTTAGTTTTTAAAACCTATGCTGATCTTTTTAGTCAATTAATGTAAAATCGTTGGCAATTTCTCTTGACTCGCCTTGGATTTGGTGCGATACAATTTTAGTTTCAAAAACGATAACTTCTGTGACCAAGCCTAAAATTTTGTTAAGAATAGAAATTAACAAGAATTGGAGAGTAAAGAGAACGTTTTAAAGTTAGAATTAGAATTAAAAATACCAAAGTAATATTTTTTAAATGTTACTTATCGATACGAAGTTGGATGTTTCATCTTCTCCCCGAGCGAAATATGGCTTTATTTACAAACACTTGCCATTTGGTCTGTATTTACATTTCGAAAACTTTCCAACTGGCGAAATTCTTCTGCTCAACAACCTCCGGCCATTTAAACTACATAAAATCACTCCCACGTTTTGTTATTTCTGTGCAAGTTTGAAAAACGATGGGTAAAGCTGTTATAGTAATCGGCCAAGATACAAAATTTGGCTATCCACTGGGTATATTAAGAAAGTGTGAAATTCCTTTGAAACGCATACAAAGTTTAGGTATACATCGTATATACTTTAGATACTTCGAATCATCAAAGTTCAGCTAAGGTATTGAACATTTTTTTCGTGTGCCCAATATTTGGTAAATATTTTACACGATGTTTGGGGTGCTAAGCATTAGGCGTGCTATTATTTTTTCTTTATGCTTATTTTCCTGCGGAAAAACCTCGGATGCCTCTTTTTAGAAGTGATATCTCTATTTTCGTAGGTTTAAAAAATAGACAGCCAGATAAGGATAAAGAAAATTATCTAATGCACGAGAAATAAGAAATTGACGAGAAAAAGTATAACATTACAGAGTTGAAATATTAAAGAAAATAAAAAAGATAGAATAACAGACAAAGGAAAACAATTCAGGAAGTTATAAAAATTGTAAAATGTTACACGGAACTGGATATTATTTTTATTGTGAGAGAAAAAAAATGGGGCTAAAATGCTGCCTTTTGTACGATATCTATTGCTACTGTAGGTGAATTTATTGTAAAGCTATATTATGTAATATGCATTTGTATATTTATGTATGTATAATACTTATTTTATCTAAACCAGCATCTGCTTAAAAATCACAATTCATGCAGAGAGATGTTTGAGGGGATTTTGAGCGAACCCTGGAGGACACTAGTGAATTTTACAAAAAGATTCAGCATCACGGAATGAATTTTCCGATGGAAGAAAGGAGGATGGTGTTTAAGGAAAACATTTTCGACTTGTATAAATAAAAAATATAGTTTTTTTTTTTTCAAAAATATGTTCACAAAAATTGAAAGAAATTTAAAACAGTCAGTGGCACATTGATTTCTAATAGTTAAAAAACGTTAAATTCGTTTATTGGTTTATTCCTCGTACCTTTTTGATCCGTACACCTCACGTTTTGCATCAGATCTCCCCCTCATCGATTACCGAACAGTTGAAGAATTGCATGTTAACATCAACAGCCATTTACAAATTTGTGTGATCAATTTTGAGCGTTCACCATCACCATCAATATCCAAACCATTGATATCTGAAATATGAAGATCCAGAATAATAAACGTTGACCATCAATATCTGCATTATGTAGATCTGGACTGTCAACAGTTGGCTATCAATAAATATCCAATCAGTACCCTAGTTATCAACGTTTAGACCATCAATATTCAGACGATGGAGACCTAGACTGACAAGATGGAACTGTCAGTGGTTGACCATAAATATCCAGATGGTGAAGATCCAGACTGTCAATAGTTGACTATCAATATCTAATCAGTACTCAAGTCATCAATGTCCAGACGATGAAGACTCACACTGACAACATTGGACTCTCAATGGTTGACCACCAATATCCAGATGATGAAGATCCACATTGTTAACAGTTGACCATCAACACCCAGACTATCAATATCCTTACTCTGAAGATTGAGTTTGTCAGCAATTGACTCTCAACAGTTGACCTTTAATATCCAAATCATCAATATCCAGACAATGAAGACCCAGACTGACAACATTGCACTATCAAAGGTTGACCATGAATACCTGGAAGATAAAGATCCAGTCTGTCAACAGTGATCATCAATATCCAGATCATTTATCCAAATCGTAAATATTCGGACTATCAGCAATGAACAGTTGACCATTAATATTCAAAACATTAGTACCCAAGTCATCAATATCCGGAGGATGAAAATCCAGATTGACAACAGTAGACTATCAGTGGTTGATCATCAATATCTGAATGATGAAAATCCGGACTTGGACCATCAATATCCAAATCATTAACATCCAGATTGTCAGCCACGGACCGTCAACATTTGACCATCAATATCCAGACAACGAAAATCCAGGCTGACAGTAATGTACTGTTAACAGTTGACCATCACTATCTGGACCATCAACATCCTGAACATCAACTTGAGTGTCACGGAAAAAGTGCTCAGCAAATTTTCAATGTTAAAAAAAGTCAAGAATTTTTTGTTTTAAAATTATGTCACTGCATATTTTTCTCTGAAGGGGAAAAGTGCCTTTTTTTCACATGTCGCACAAAACTTGATTTTCTACTGACTGGTTCAAAACTAACTATTTTTTAAATTTTACTAGCTCTCCACTTTCTTTAAAAATTTTGAACGCACCTGAATTGTGATTTGGGGTCATCCCCATTTATAAGTATCTATCTAGATCATAGCGGATTTAAATTTGGCGGTCAAATTCGAGTCATTTTTATTAGTATTGAGTCGAGCAAATGATTTCAGTTTTGAAGATACATTCGATAACCAAAAAAAAAATTATAATATATATTTAATCATTTTGTTTAGCACGTAGTCTGTTTTTACTTGAGAATATAATGAAAAAATTCAGGTCAATTGCTTTGAAAAAATTTTCCAAAAATTGAAATTAAGTATTTTTTGAGTTCAGCTCAATCATGCATTCACTTTGCATTTATTAGCCTAAGTATGTAACCTGCAGCAAAAAAGAGTGATCTTTCAAACAGAAATTTGTCTCCCTCAAGTGCCAATTAAAAAGAATAAAAAAATTAAAAAAAAACTAGAAATCAGGCGTCGAATTTACAATTGTTTGGTTCAGTATTGAATTTAGTGAAAAACGAAGCAAATTAATTAATCACCCTCGAGTAAATAAATACGTGTATATGATTTATCGATTTTTCAAACGTTAAATTGTGAAAATTACTGTAAAACTACCTACATATTTACACAGCTAACACAAAAACCATATTGAACTTTAATTTTCAAACATTTTTTGTTAGCAACATAGAAAAGAATTCACGACTACGGGACCTAAATTTTTGTAGATACTCTAAACTCTTTCATCGTTCATTTTTTTCTAGTACCCAGCAAATAAGAAAAATATTTTAAATCTTTATTTTTCTAAATTCTTCCCTTTTTTTCGAAGTAAATGTAAAACAAAAAATAATAAAAGTTATATCGACGATGAGAGCAAGCAGAGTTGTGAGAAAAATTGTCGATAAAATTTAAAACACTGGCGTAGTATTTTACAGAAATTTTGGACAAGTACTTTCTGTTGGTAAAAATTTCGTGAATTGAATACAAATGAGATAGGTTGATTAATTCTGTTTAGTCGATCTTGACTTTAAATTTATTCTGTGAGATAAGTTGCAAGTTCCAATCAACTAATAGATAATTCATTTTGCTTTTTGTTTCAGGTGAGTACTGAATTTTCTGCCTTAAGATAAGTAAGTTATTTAATGCATATTACTGGTAAATTAAGTATACGTGGAAGGATTTAACAATAATGTAGGTTCAAAGTACACAGTTACTATGTAATGTTCGTCATTGTACCTCCATCTGAGATCATCGCATACCTAACAAAAAATTATATTCTAGGTTCTCATTTCCCCTTCATTTATAATCGATTATGGAGCATAGTAAGGAGAATTTTCCAAGTAGATTAATCGTTGAATTAAAATTAATTTTTGTTGAAAAGCAAAATTTCCCCTTCATTTATGTTCGGTTTGAAGCATAGTAAGGAGAATTTTCCAATTAGAATAATCGTTGAATTCAAATTGATTCTCGAAGCTGTTGCGAGAAGTTCATTTTTCTGATGTATTCAAAATTCGTTACTTCTTCTGAAGAAATCCTGGGATTTATTTTATCATTTTTTGAACTCAAATCCACCATTTTCGTATTGTCTAGTTTATGTTTACACGGCAAGGAAAACGAAATACCGTCGATTACACCCTTCACTCCCCCCCCCCCGGTGGAAAATAAGGCGATCTAAGAAAAAATTCGAGCAAATAATTAAAGCTCGGCCATAACCGAGTTGTTTGTTGGGCTGCTGCGAAGCGACGATTGTTTTTCTCATTATGGACAATCCAATGAATGAAAATAATCTGCACTATAAAAAGTTACCGCATTAATGAAAGTTTCACCTTTTGGTTCTACGTCTGTTAATCGCGTATTCATTAAAGGCATCCTGAACCATATGCTATTATACGTTGGTTAGGTATCTTACCAAAGTACTTGTATAAGCTTTCCAACGTTGTTGGTTTTTTTTTTTTTTTTTGTTCATTTTATTGAATTTCAATTAAAGTTTACGCTTCGACCGCAAAAACGTTAGTTAATTTCGAAAATTACCTCACATATACGAGTTAGATTACACGATGTGTGTATTTTTTTCAATGTGTAACAGTAACTATATCTCGTATTGGGATATAAAGGTTGTAAAAAGTAGATTACACGTTTTGCTGGAGCTTTTTTTTTTTTTAACGTTTTACCATAAATTCGGGCGTGAAAAGCTAAAGGTTACAATTCACGTAAAAAATCGGCCCGTTTACGCGGAAGCTTTAGCAAAGTTGTTTTTTCTTTTTTTTTTTTTTTTTTTTAGACGCGAGAAAATCCGTTCGGAAAACATCTCGAAACGTTTTATTTAGTTGTAAAGCCGCCGATACATGGGCCATATTTTTTTTAACTGTCGAACTGACGCTATCACTTGAAAGCGAAGAGTAGAAAAAAGCCAAACCACGCTGCGCTGGAACCTTCGACAAACACCTAAGCGGTATAAATTTTGTGGAGAAAGCTCAAACGCATAGGCAGACGACAAGTTGTATAAGTATAGACCGCGTGTAATCCGGAATTGGCGTCGTCGTCGTCGTCGTCTTCGTCGAAGACCTCTGCTCTGCTATTCTGATACAGCAGCGAACCACAGAAAGAAAGAGAAAGGTTTGGCTATAATTCAAAATGGCGCGTTAGATGTGCCCAGTTTTAATCTTTGAAATTTTCTCTACGTGGTAATTTAAAGACAGCAGCGTGGCGCGAATCGAGAAAACAAGACAGAAAACCTAATCACGGCGCGCCTTACCGTGTATCAACGTGACGATGGCGATGGCGTTGGCGGTCTCTTACTCCACCGCGTCCTAATCCGTATACATATAGCTTTGGCTTTAAATAAATATTTGTTCGACCGAATGGACACATCTGTTATCATTTAAGCCGCCATAAATTCTTGCCCACTTGGCCGCGTGAAGAAAAAATTGGTACTGGAGTAGCGTAACTGGCGAGCTCGGTGCGAACCTTTCTAAGGAAATCTTTTTTTTTTTTCGTTTCTTTTTTTCTAACCAAACCAATGACGTATTTGAAATAATATCTATTCAGCAGACAAATACGAACCTAAAAGGATTGGAATTGGTGGAAAGTGGAACGAGAGGGAGAGGTGGTCAGACCACTGTGATAATACAGGATACATGGCAATAGCCTTCAGTACATTAGTGGGCCTATATATTACATATAGAATGAATAAAACTACCTATAAAAAAAAATGCAGTATCTTTTTTTTCCTATTGATCAATTTTTTGCGCTATGCTTAAATTCAACATACGGATGTAAGGTCTATGAATAATTTCTTTGTATTACCTGTACGATTTAGCATTTTTAGTATGTATGCGAAATGAAATTTTTCTAAAAAACTCGAGAAAAAATGGCTACAAAGGAATGAGTTTAACTTTTGCTTGATTATTTGCCACATGAGTGATGAAATTCTGGATTGTTCGAGTCTGTGTTAGGACACAATTGAACCCTTTGCCATTCATTTTTTTTTTTACAGTGAACTCCGGGTAAAATGATGTACTTGTTTTAAATTTCATGAATGTGATCAATTTTTAGAACCAAATTTAATATCTCATTCTCATTTATCTGATTAGGTCTTGTTTAAAAAAAAAATCCATGGTCATGTGTAGATACAAAGCGTTCAGCTATTGACCTATATTTGAAAAAGATACGGAACTATCGAATATTTCTGGATAAGAGGTGGGGGAGGGGGTGCTGTCTTCGGGAATTTTGACGATTAAATTTATCAAATGTAACCATTAGTGATGAAAATGAACGATCTAAGACAGATTCATAAGGGGTAACTGAAAATTGGAAATCATACCCTTAAATGAGATGGATAACGGAATACAGGAATCGCAACTGAAGATTATATGTTTGAAGAATTATAAATACCTGTAGCATACCTGAAGAACAATAGGTAAACTAGATGATTTAATAGTTTTGATATTTGTCTCGAGTCGGCTGAAATCGATCATGCTGCCATCTGTCATATGTTCATCTGTGTAGAGCCATAGAAGTCAACACACATGTGTTCTCCATGATTTATTCTAAAAAAATTTCTAAAACATTTTTACTAGTGGGAAAATATTCATTAATAAAAATTGTAACCAGGGTTGACCAGAGTCTGCTCTGAAAGGACTCTGAGACTCGGAGTCGACTCGAAATGAGACTCCGAGTCTTTTTGTTCAGAGACGCAATTTTGGCGGTTATTTTTTTTTTGTTTTTGCCAAGTATTTAGAGAGAAGTATTTAGAGAGTGGTTTACATATGTGTATTGAAAGTAAAAAAGAAATTTTATGTGTAAATGTAATAATTTTTCTTTTTTCAAGGTTTTTCTCTGTCAGTTTAATTAACAATACAATACAGCTTTTGCTTTTAATATCTTCTACGTTTAAAAATACACTGTAAGTTTTAAAAGACTTGGAAAAAAGAGACTCTCAACAGACTCAAACTCACCAAAAGACTCGAGGTCTTTCTGGTGAGCAACTCGCTACATGATGACTCGGAGTCGCAATTTCCAAGGACTCCAGCATTAAGACTCAAGAGTTGCAATTTTCCAAGACCCTGGTCAACCTTGATTGTAACCATTGTTGTGATGGGAAAAGACGTGGACTGTATATATTTTTTGAAAGGACAAGTACCATTAAGAGAGAGAAAAAAAACTATTGTGCAGATTAAAAGTGGAAGGAGAACAGGATAAGGATGAAGGACAAAGAGAGAACAATCATATGGAATGATACGGATGGAAAGCTAACTATTGTAAATTAAAATTTAAAAGTGGGTATTTAAGTAAGTAAAAACGAATATTCATCAAAAAAAAGAACGAAGCGCTCCTGGCAGAACATACTCCCTTCCTAAAGCGCAACAAGTTTCACAATGGGGCAGTTTACTACACCTTTAGTGGTTTTTACGTCTACAATTCTAATTAGGCCATCGGATGCAGGGTATACCTTTTTAATGCAACCCATAACCCAAGTTTGTGGAGCAGATACTTCTTCGAGTAACATAAGCTGGTCTTCTTCGATATTTGGTACTGCACTGAACCATTTTGGGCGTTGTTGGAGTTGATGTAAATAACAAAGTTACCTTTATTTCCAAAAATGCTGAGTAGCACGTTGTCGAATGATGAAACGATCTCTATTATTACCGGAATTGATAACATTTCGTTCAGGTAGAGCAGCTAGAGGTCGGCTGATCAGGAAATGGCCTGGAGTAAGCACCTCCAGGTCATGAACGTCATCGGAGAGCGGTGATAATGGTGTGGAATTCAAGTAGCCTTCAATCTTCGTTAATGGTTGAGGATTCTTCGAAATCATACTGGCTTTCTCTGAATTTCGATAAGTACGTCTTTACACTCTTGATTCTAGTCTCCTGTATTCCTCCAAATGAGGGGCGCTTGGTGGAATAAATTCCCATGATGTTTCATTTCTAACAGAGGACTTTTGTACAGTTTTGGTTCAGATAATTTTAATCAATTCGTTGTAAGCTCCCTTGAAATTAATTTCGTTATCATTATGAATGACAGCAGGCTTTCCTTGGCGAACTACAAATCTAGCTAAAGCATCCATAAAGGCTTGAGAGAATAGGGACGTTACGGCTTCAATACGAATAGTTTTTGCAGCTAGGTGTACAAAGAGGCAAAGATATGCTTTTTGCACGATCTTGTTACGAATACCTCCTACTCGAATATCAAATGGTCTACCATAATCAGGACCAACATTCAAAAATGGGAAGCTTGGAGTGACTCGATCAGGCGGTAACTGTCTCATTTGTTGCGAGACAAATTTAGCATGGGCTTTCTTACAAGTGATCCAACTATTGGATACCATTTTCACAAGTTTCATCCCACAAATGATCCAATATTCTTGTCTAAGAATGGGCATTGCAAGATTTAATGGCAGATGACACCAACTGCGATGTAGGGATGTAATTTACTTTTGCGGCTAGCAACACCTTTTTCTTTAGCTTTTCTATGTAAAAATCCTTCTGCTGGTCTAATCGAACCAGGGCTCTTTTAGCAGCAGTAATTTCATCAGCAAGCATCAGAATTTTCTTATGGTTTGCACGTTTTTCTTTAAATAGGCACACATTATGCATGAATCGTAACCACACAGCTGTTATACGTATGAGTTCATTTGCGCTTTCATATTGTTCAAATAACTGGAACTTTTTGGAAATGTTTATGGACATCACTTTTACTTTTAATGGTTTCAGCTCAGATGCAGCTTCGTAGGGTTCTTCAACTAAATCAATATTTATTGGGAGGGTTTTGTTTTGAAAAAATGCTGTATCATTCCACCACAGTGACAATTTACTAAGCTCTTTACCAGTAGCGCCATGTGAACCAATAACAGCAGGGTTTTTAGCAGCGTTCACATAGTGTTGGGCATTTTTTGAGGTTAACGATTGAATTTGTTGGACACGATTGATGACAAACGTGACAAACGTTTTAAGCTGGACAGGATCTTTGCGCACACTGTACTAGGCCCTTCATTGGTATATCATTCACTGATATAAAAGCAAAAAGATCTTGTAGAAGGACCACAACTCATTGGGCAGACTTTAGGACTCTCGCCAATTGGACGTTAGCCCAGCACACAAGAATAGCACAAATCGGTTCGCAAAAATTTGGAGAATGATTATCACGATGTCCTTTCATCAGGGATCAAAAGAACTCAGTTGTCTTCATAACATTAATATTTCATTTAATTTTAATGTCATGGGATTGACATGTTATAATGATATCATAATTTTTGTTTTCGTTGAAACGGACCATATTTTTCCATTTTACTCTGCTCAGGAATGTAATAAATCTAGTTGGAGGATTATAGAGTTTAGTGTTCTTTTACTCTTATTTTATGCTGACTTGCTTGTTAACGCAGAATGCATTTCCATCAGAATGGAAAAAACTTTTGTAAATAATATATATATATACAAAAAAAAAAAAAAAAACTGCACAATGTCATGATATGTATACCTGGACCTACAATCACCAACATTAAGATAAATAAAGCAAAGGAGAAAATTATGGCGATGAAATCGACGCCTCAATGTAATGGACTGTAAAATAAATTCAAAGAGAATGATTTCTCTTTTTACCATTGCTTTATTGTTGATTCTGAGGGATGAAAAGTGAACAGAGATGATGTGTTTCTTGTTATTTGCTTAGGATCAGCAGTGGGATGCTATGTACTGCTTTCAGCCATTCGTTTATGTATAACTTCGTGTCTCGTGAAATACACGTTGTGTATACGTATGCTGCACGCATACAAGCGTTATTTTCAGTCACACAGCCGGTAAATTGTTGCTAGGCGTTTCAAGTCTTAAGTTTATTATGCTCCTGGCGCAGTACCCACCATCTATCCTATGCTTTTGTATGTTTATATACTGTTACGTAGGTAGGTATACCTACCATGTGGCATCATCTCTAGAGATAAGATGTTCGTTAACGCGATGATGACTTGTTCAAGTTGACGCGAAGCGAAGACGAACGAAGAAGCATGGAATCGTGTAATTGTAGCTAGCCCCTGCCATACTTATACCATCATCGTATCCTTACCTACCCTTTTGTAATCAATGAAATGACAATGCCCGCAAACGATTTCGCACCTTGGTATACTTACGTCTAAAAATGGATCGCAAAGCCATCGCCAGCATCTCCTTGCATCTTTTACCGTGTCAAATTTAGCTGTGTCGAGTGCGTAATTAGCGAAAATTACTTTCTGGCTTAGGAAACGTTGTCGTCATCTTAAGTTACATTTTCTAATACCTTGCATCGGTAACAACTTGATACTGTACGAATTGTTACGCAGTTCTGGTTTCTATCGCACGCTAACGAAATACAACGAAAATGCGCGGGTATTAATTTATCATTGTGTCTTATTATACGAATTGTCACTGTGTAATACGAAGGTGCTGGAAAAGATTTCTATTCAGACCGCATAGAACTCGATGTACTTACTACAAAGAAGGAATCGCGTCGTTTCTTGTTTGATTATCGGTTTCAGAAATCGCAATACGTACACGATGGTATACCTATCTAACATACCGTAATAAGCTCCAGATATCGTACATAAATAAATAGGCATTAATGTAAATACCTATACGTGGTATGTTTAAAATTCGCAGATTTAATGGCGCCAGATTTTCCTTTGTGAAATTTTCTACCTACTGATGCATTATAACAACACTTCTGGCAATTCTGGCCTTTCGGGCGCAATCTACGAAAACAAAAGCGTGCATTTAAATGTCTCTTTTTGTGTTTTTGTTTACTTTAAAAAAGGGGGCGATGAGAAATGATCATGTTGCATGACGGTAATATACGGTGTGTTCGCGAGATTCTAACGACCAACATTATTCTTATGTACATTACCTACGAGAAGCAGGAAATGTAGCATTTTAAAATGTGTGATTCTGATAGTACACGCGCTGGATGATTGGAGGGAGTTATTCGCAATGTTTGTTACATTCATTCAACTTTTTTAAACCATTCAATCGATTGAAATCAAAGTGAAATTTTCATTTGAGAAATTCACCGAATACTCGTATTTTAATAAGGGAAAAAAATAATGAATTTTAAATCCTTAGTAGTCAGTTTTGTTTTTAAATCCTGTCAAGATTTTGTTTTTGGAAGCAGTCTATTTATTTTAAACAGTTTTAATACTTCAATAAGTTTTATAGTAAATTAAATAAATCAAAAAAATATGGCCATATCTTAAATCAACAGTACACTAGCCTATACCAGTACTGAACATAGTATATTTTTATCGTTCTGTTTACAAATCGTACCCTAGCTCGTTGGTAGCTTATGTAAACTTACCACTGTGTTATTTTGAGCACACATATGTACTTTAGTGAGGCACACACGTATAAAATAAAGTACCAATAATGTGAATACTTACGGGAAAAATTCGTGAATTTAATAAGATGTTTACCAAGATGAGGTGTAAGTTGAGAAAATATCCTGCGGGCAAGAAATATTACCGAAGTAAATTTTGATACTGCGGAAAATGAAAAAAGTAAATATTTTTTGACTTGTAAATAAGTAGGCAGCCTAAATACTTTCTATATTTACATACTCGCTGATATATTTGCATTGCGTACCTATGTACACACAATATACTAGGGAGTTATAGTGAAGCCAAGCTTTAAAATTTCGTCTCACGTCGCCTCGAACATATAGTAACGATTTTTCATACTGGCAATCTTGTTTACAACGGTTTACTCTTTACCATTTTAGCTTGATTCTCTGCTATGCTATTGAAAAAACCCAGGATGTTAAAGACTATCCGCATATAGTGGATGAGAGACTTGGAAGACTATGAACAAGGTATGTTTTGAGATCCCACATCCTGGAAGACCATTAAGATCATTTTTGGGTATCATTTATTTCACTGAATAATGGATACTTACCAAAATCGCCATAATTAGACTATTAGACTTATATTGGCAGCGCATGAAATATTTGTAAATGGGGATGACTGTGGATTAAAATTTAGCCTTGTCCAAAATTGTGGTAAAAAGTGTTGAAGAGAAAAAATCATAAAAATAGTTCATCTTATAACTGATTTATAGAGAATCGAAAATTGTACAACATATTTCAAAAAAACAACTTTCACATCAATTGGTTAAAGAGATATGAAGGTTTTCTCTTTTTTAGACCATGAAAAACGTCGATTTCTTCTATTACTCCTCCTTTCATTGAGTTAGAGGGCTGAAATTTGGTTAGTGGATGTCCTGGATTGCTTTGGAGGTTTTTATTTTTCAATTTCTTTGTGTTCCTTAACAACTTGGAACTATAGTTTTCAAGTTAGGTCAGGTTAGGTTTTTCGAGATTTTCCCTCCTATACTTCCCTTCCAAATCAAGTTGAGAGGTTAACATTTGACTTATATAAATTTAAAAGAGACCCCAAATATGCCTCCATGTGGTTCCAGTTGTTTTACTTCCTTGCATTCCCTTATAGCTTCGAAGCAGAAGTTTTTTTTGAGTGATTTTGACTATTTTTCGAGTTTTTTCCTCGCATATCTTCCTTCCAAGTCGAGCTATATGAAGTTGAAATTTGGCATAATGTAGATGTTCCTTTTTTGAATTTGATGTATTTACCCGAAAATCAAGCTATTAAGATGTGTAACAGTTCTTGTAAACCCATAAGCTTAGTTTAGGAAAATTTAAAAAAATCAACTTACATTGAAGTTTCATTCATTTTTTTTTCAATGTTTACAATGGGTTGTGTTTATTTCCTTATGATTAAAGAAGACGCGTTATTGATGATTAATCATCATAGATTTGACTGTAAATACTTTGAAATTATTTCATCAATAGTTATTTCGTTTCATAGCATAATTAGTAAAGCACCTAATTAGTTTATAAGCGTATCCTTTCCTTTATAGTCTGTTGATTGTGATTTAAAATGCAACTCTTAGTACTTGCACTTACTAGGTTCATGTATAGTGATTTTTATTTTTTACAGTTTTCAAAGTAGGTACTTATTACATGTAAAGGGTACTTGGAAAAGTATAAAAAGGATGCTGCGCCTTATATGTATTAGTCATGTGGGATTACACTCAATTAATTCAGATTACAAGAGTAATAATTTTTTTCTTTTTATTTAAAGTGAAACGAAGTTGCTTCTTTGAATTCATTACAACTATATACGATGAAAATTGCCTTTTTTTTAATGGACCAAGTCCGCTACTTCATGCTCTTGAGTTTTATTATTGATGTTTTTTTCTCTCTGTTCTCAAACTAAACCAAACTTCAAAGATTAAATTTAATTTTGAAATATGAGTTTTCTGCTATACCTACTTTTCTTTACGGAAGGTTGTAGTTTGGAAAAAATGAATGTGGATAATTTTTAATGCTTTAAAATACGAGGTTTGGAGAATTCAAATATTGAAAAAAATCGAGGTTGGGTATCCCTTTCTCTTCTTAAAAAATTTTAAATGTAGGAACTGTATAAACTAATTTTTTCTTTCAACAAATAAATTTTTGTGAGAATTTAAAAACTTTTCGATTCATCTCTTCTGGTATGGGTGTTTCTCATTTACTTCCCCTCCCTTATACTGGTGATAGGACAACTCATCCGACTTACATGTATAATGGTTTGCGTGCCCAAAAATTGAAGGGGCTGAGATATGCTGTATTCAAAATTTAATTTTCGCCCAAACCTGCTACTCACTTTGAAAATTTATTGAAATAAAAATGAATAATGATAAAAATTCGCTGCTTGCTCTAAAACACAGTATATAATCCCGATTATTGTGATATAAAAATCAAGAATAGAGGTGAAATGGTTTGTAAAATTTGACAAAATAAATAAGAAAACAATACATATTTGGAGCTGTGAGGGGGTGCAATGGAGCTGAAAAGTCAGCACCCCCAAAGACACATCTAGGGCCCCTGCTCAAGGTACATGCCAAATTTCAACTTCCTAGTTTATTGTTGTGAGGAGATAAAGGAGGAACAGCCCTTTTTCAAGGTTAAAAAAGGAAAATCCCGCATATCTCCCTTCCTAATTGACTTAGGAGGTTAATTTTTGGATATGTTATACAACTTTGGATTTTTTATCGATTGAATCAAAAAGAGGCAATTTTTGCGTTTTTGACCCCTCAACATTTCCTCCCCGAAATTGGGGTATAACTAAATTTTGACCCGAGGTCATTTCCACTCATGTATATCAAATTCACCGCCAATAGAAGCCTTTTCCTCAAATTTGATGAATTTTGGTTTGTATCGAGCAGAGTAAAGGATTTTAATGTTCGGGAGAAAAAAAATGAATAATTAAATTTCTGACATGGCCAAAAATTGTCTTAATGATCTTCTAGGTCCCCCAGAACGGATTTTGTTGGTATTTTCCTTCCCCCCAACCACCGTTGGTCAATAAACTTTAATAGCCTGTTATTCATTGACAGTACGGCATAGCAAATCAAGCTAAAGATTACAATCTTTTAGTTCACAGATGTCCATAAATACTCATTTTTCCACCTTCATTCCCAGTATTTTGCAAAATTTTTGGCTTTGCTTTGCTGAGGCAATACTTCCTGATTTTCCTGCAATAAATTTTCTTCTCATATATAAACTGAAGGGTCAAAAACAGAAAAAATTTCGATTCTATCTCCGTCTATGCCACCAATTTCTCAGATATTGATCCCTGCCACAAGAATGGTACCTGAAGTGATATATTTTATTTTACTGCAAAATTTTTGAATAAAGAGATTTTGTATGTTTTACAACAGGTTATAAGTGGGGGAAAGGAAGAGAAGGTTTGTTCAATGCATAATTCTCTAAAAAACTGAGTTGGAATCACTATGGGAAGATTGGTTCAATTTTCATTAAGTCATTCATACCAAAGTATCGAACAATGAAGTATCATTTAAGCTTACCATTTCAAATTGTCAAAACCAATTTCAAGGTCATGTTTTTGATTGAAAAAAAATTGAGTATCCCCCCCCCCAACTATACTTTCTTACCAAGTTTTGAAAAAACAATCTGCTGGAAGCTCACAGAGAAAAAAAAATAGTGTAAAGGACAGTCCTCGAAGTAAGAGAAATATCAAATTTAGGGAGAAGAAAATTTATTTCCAGTGCACGGTGCCATATTTCCTTACTGATTATGCGTTTTTCATTTGTTTTTTTTTTTTTCACTCGTGGCTGATAATATGTAAAAGTAAAATGAGATGAAATAAATGTTGTAAAAAGTTTTTGAAAATACATCGGTAGGTATAGTTAGAGATACTTAAGTATTATATTCGTATCATTAATAAAAATAATACGATTTGTTCGAACTTTAGCTGCTATAGGTACAATGTTATTCAACGCATTCATGTAGGTAGATTTAGGTATTATATAGGTATACGTGATAGGTATGGCGAAAAATGCTCGTAATTTTAACCTTTCTCGATAAGGTCAGGTCTGGTGTAAAAGAAACAAAATGCTCGGATATGTACTCTGGTATGGTAGCTGGTATACGTATACGTATACGATATACTACACAGATAATATAGCGAAAGCAATATGTAATTTTGCGAGTATGGGAATGAAAATCGTGCATAGAAATATTTGAGAAAATCGAAGGATTTGCTTATGCTAAAGCTCGCTTAAAATATAGCCTCAATAGCATAGGATGTTATCGAATGGTACGGTATCTAGTCTACGTATACTATAAAATGTTATTCGTTGCATCTTCGTCGAAGCTTGTAAATCAACTTTACGTTATTTATTTGATAGTCGTCTCAATCACACTGTATATTGCGTATACTTAGCTGAGAATGATGACGATGATGGTGCGAGCGACGTAACAGGGTACCGAGAGCTTTGTCGGTATCAAATATAATAAATTTTTCCTTAGGCTAGTTCTCGCGCAATAATTGGTTCAATGAGGTGGATATTCTTATTAATTTCTTTACAGCGATGGCGAATTTCGCCGAAGACCGAAGACGATTTATCGAGTGCTCAACTATGAGAGATTTATCGCGAAAATTCGTGTTTTTAATGGTATCAAAAATATAAGACGATGCGAGAAGTGGTACGGCTGTTTTGTAGTTTAGGTGTGTCCAGAGACGAAGCTACCGAAAATGGGGGGGGGGATTCGAAATGAAAATGCCGAATATTTTATTTACATACAAAAACAATGAAGTAATTAAATTTAATTCTGAGGAAAAACATTTTTCAGACTATTTTTAATATTAGTTTATTTTTCGATTTTTTTTACCGTGAGCCATTTTTTAATAATTTTTTTCAAGTTAATTTTATCATATATATCTTCGTTGCAGTTTACCAGTAGTAAATATTTTAATCGTCTTCTTTAAGTCTGCTGAAGCTTCGCTCGTTGGAAGCTGTACTAATGGTAGCTGTACATATGAGCCGAATAAGTTGATTTGTGATAGGTAAAAGATGCTTAATTTTTTCTGAAATACACTTGATCTCCGAGAAACTACTTGAATTTTTTGTTTGTACTTTGATTACCTCCAATTCAGTAATCACTAGAGCTGATATATACACTTTCTAAAAAACGTCGAAATCTTCCCTAACAAGATTCCCCACCAATATAGGTATCATTTTGCAAGGAATTTTATTTTCTATTTTGTTATGGACAATGACACACAAAAAAAAACAATGCAAGAAAAACTGGACAACATTATCAATGAGGTAGCAGGCATTAACGAATCTAGAAACGTCTCATGGGGAGGGGGGGTTCAAAATTTTTTCGTGTTCGCGGATGGTACATAAATTTTTTCTTTTTTGAAATAAGTATTGTATAAAAAGCTGTTTTCCAGGGTCTAAACATCTAAAAATGAAGAAAACAACAGATATAAGGGGCAAAATTTTGAAAATATACAATTTTTTAACCATTAGAAATGCATTTTTCGAAGTTGTAAGACAAAAAAATGAAGGATAAGATTATCTTGAAGTATTCTCTTAAAAACAGTGAAAATTGCCAAATTTAGCGAAAATATTCCCGAATATTTCTCAAAAAGGATCACAATATGCTGAAATATGCATTTATACCTAAATATGCCAAAATATTCTCCAACAAATGGGTCTCAATCGATTCGGAATTTATGAAACGTGTAATTAAGTTAGATATACCGTATCTAGAATATGTACTGAAACTTCGTCAGTTGAGAAAATTTCATCGTAATTTTTCAAAGAGTAAACATTTTCCTCTTAAAAAACCACAACAATAAGTATTATCGAATTTCCGAAACTTTGCCGAATTTATTCGAAATTGCCAAATCTCCGAATGAAATTTAACTTCGAGAGGGGGGATTACTCTCGCCCATTCCCCCCGCAGCTTCGCCCGTGGGTGTGCCTTATACTTTGTTGAATACTACAAAGGTAGGTACGTATGAAGTGAAACTTACGATGTGGGAGTTTGAAAGGTTTATTATTTGAGTTGAGTGAAAAAAATTCAAATTTAAAATTATTTAAATACTTGGCGTTTATAGTTATAAACTTTGGGAAAATGAGAAAAACCATCGCCAAAGTCTTCAAAGAAAACGAATAGGTATAGCTTACACCTAATTTATTATGTACCTATGTACCTATTTACTACGTAGCGACCTACTCTACTTATATTATTTTTGTATTATGTAAAAATAAATTTCTATAAAAATAACATTTATGGTTTAATTAAAAGTGGATCGTGAAATTTTAAATTACCCTGTCTTTTTATTTAGTTGTATAAAAAAAAAAAAAAAAAAAAAAAAAAAAAAAAAAAAAAATTTTGTT